>BMAO01008061.1:0-31618 GCA_019973975.1 Trichonephila clavata | reverse complement strand
GTAAGAAGTATTAATTACGTTTTAAGTTACGCATCATATTTTCTAAAGTAGTAGCTTTAATTACTAGCAATAAGTTGATTTTCAAAGTTAAATGTATCCTTATTACACTGTAGCTATTTTTATATAAATAGAATAATAAATTATATTTTTTTAAAAATAAAAAAAAATTTAATTTCAATTTTTAAATATTTTGAAACACAAAAGATATATAATACTAAAATTAGGTAGTGTTTGAAGAGAGTGTGGAACATTTTATAATTCTATAAAGTTTAGTACATGAAAGGCTACTATTTTAGAAAATAGTATGCGCAACGTAAAATGTACTTAATATTTATTACAGAAATGTTTCTTAATTTCATATGCTTATAATTTTTAAAATTATGATTATATTTTAAACATTTTGTACTTTTTTTGAAACTTCATTCCTTTATAAATAAGGTGCAAAAGATTCAAATTATTTAATTTTAATTTCAAAGAATCTTATCTACTTGAAAATTGTTTACATTTTCACCCGTCCAGACGAAGTTAACACCCCTGACTTAAATGAGGTTTTTCTTAAACCGACACCAAATAGATATACGCTAAATGACTATTTAATTTCTATGAAGTTAACTCTAGCTGTATAGATATAGAAAACTATCTTTGAATTACTTTATTTTTTTTTATAAAAAAAAGATTGCTGTATAAAACTATTATAAAAATGTCCTAATACACTCAGTGATTAAATGTGCGTATATTACAAACTATAAACCCAATCTCAGTGTTTAAAAGTTTCATCGAAACCTCTTTAAAAAAAAGTAAATAAATAAAATTAAGTATAAAAATAAAAAATTTTATACCTGAAAGCATTAAAAAAAATCAAGGTTTCTTTTGTTGTCATTGTTTGAGGCAAAAAAAAAAAAAAATTTCAAAATCTTAATTCAAAACAACTTTATTGTTGTCCCCCCCCCCCCCCTGGTAACTTCCTTTATCCAACAACTATTGGAAAGAATTTCCCAGTAATTGTATACCTGGAATCTTACCTTTACAGAAAAAAATACTTTATGCATTTTTTTCCGTAGTTCTTCGGGGGTGGATATTTTTCAGCCTAGGGTTATGGAAGACTGACTACCTGCTGAGAATACACAACAATTTCTCGTCATCAATCATTGAATCTGACAGATGTAGAAAGGAAATGGCCATTAGTACGTTTTATTCTTGTTTTGATTAGCATTACCAGAAAATACCGTTGAGATTTTCACCCCTTTTATTTGTTGGAATTTTGTTTAAAGGAAAAAAAAAAAAACAAGGACACTCACAGGACTACCGTTTCGAGCCTACCGTGGTTTGTCTTCCCGTCAAGTTTCTTAAATTTCCCTTCCCCCAGTCACGCATGCTTGCCTTTCTTTTCCTTTCGAAGTGTCCCAATAGAATTATACATATATATATATATATATTTCAATCCCATCATTCACATACTTTGAGGGACTCATATATTTTTATTGCTCTTTTTTATTATGTCTATATGCGGAGAAAAACCAGAATTTTATCTGCTTTGACTTAAACAAAAGTAATAAGCAACTACAAAATCTTAAAAAAAAAGGCACGCTTTACTCGGAACTAGAAATTCATCTAATTTATTTATTACTATATTTATTTATTTTAACCTGAGGTTCTATTTCTTGCATCATAAAACTCTAATGCCTCTTTTTAGATGTGAAAAAAATCACCATCTTCAACTAAAAAGTCAAATTTGCTTACGCAATTTTGAAATCCGTTTCACATTTATTTTTTTTACAGTGTTGTTATCAATATATATATATATATATATATATATATATATATGCACAATTAGCGCAAACAATTACAAATTTTTAAAAAAATATAAACAAAATATAGTTAAACTCCTTTAAAAAAATTCCCTTGTTCTTTACTTGTGAAATTATTGCCAGCAAAAGCTTTTAGAACAGTTTCTCGAGATTCAGGTTCACTTTGAGAGAAGTAAGTAGGATTGAAAGATGTGATGACGAACAACCATTATACTCAATTGAAAAATGTTTGTTTCCTTATGAAAGGTAGCCAAAAAAAAAACTTATTTATGCATATATTTTTTAGAGTAGACAAATTTATATAGAAACGAGGATACTCCCTCCGCCCTCTTCTCCAAAAACTTAGCACATTAGAGCTGGGGTGGCCAACCCACGACACGCGTGTCACAGTGGGGCACGGTGG
Source organism: Trichonephila clavata (assembly GCA_019973975.1). NCBI lineage: Eukaryota > Metazoa > Arthropoda > Arachnida > Araneae > Nephilidae > Trichonephila > Trichonephila clavata. Next base: position 29,407 of record BMAO01008061.1, on the reverse strand, counting down.
AGTTGTAATAATGGCACGCGAAGACATATTGAAAAAATAATAAAAAAATTTTTTACAATTTTATTGAAATGCGAACTTCCCTCAAAATTTGTGATCCGCATGTTTGTGAATAAATATTTTCTATTACAAACATAAAAACAAAATATCTCTCGAAAATAGCTGATATGCACGAAAAACAACTTAATTTTGTTAGCATCTTCAAGAGCTAATGCTAATATACATGATTGGGAGGGGGGGGGGAGTACAATTTCAAAAGCCACATTAAGTAAATTCCGATGGCTTAATAACTATTTAGAGTTTAATGTTTTAAATTACTTATTTTTAGTTTACACCTAACTTAATTTATTAAAGATTTGTTAACACAATGGAACCTAAGTAGTATTATTGTCTTTTTGATTATATTATTTTTAAATTTCCACTACATAGACTTGTATTAAAAAATGTGCCATTTGCCTGAAAATCCCATTATAAGCTAATAAGTAACAAATTTCTTCACCTTTTAATCTTTTTCTTTTGTTTAATATTTGGAAAAGTTGGAAGTGGCACGCATAACATTTTTCATCAGTTACTGGTACTCTTCCTAAAAAGGTTAGCCACCCCTATATACATTAGAGTGTCATATGTAAAAAGCAAAAAAAAAAAAAAAGTATTTACCTGGTGACCAAAACCACCGACAAAGAAAAATCCCCTTGGACTGAACTCAATGGTACCCCCCCCCCTAAACATTGCAAAGGGTACGCAGTCACCAAATATCAGGGGGGGGGGGTAAGATACAGAATACTTACATTTATGTGGTGAAATCTGTCAGCAAAAGAAAGGGCCTTCTTACCCAATGGGAGGAAAAAGAGGAAGCCTCAACAATGACCATATAAGGCAAGAATACTCAATCTTTTTTTCCGCCGAGCCACAAACGTATGACATTTATTTCACTCAGGCCTCAACATGGGGATTAATGGGGAGCGCTATAAGACAAAAAAATATTTAAAATGTGAAAAATTGATCAAAATATTAAACTCATATTTTGGGATTTTATTTTTATACTGTATTAAACTCCCTATCAAGCACTCACAAAAAAAATCGGTTTTACGCCTTTTTTTTTTATCAAGTTATAGGGTACTTTCGATTTTCTTTCATCTATGACCCCAGCATTTTGTTTTCATTATACTGTCATACAAAAAAGGCTGCAATGTTTTTTGATAACTTGTTTTTAGCACGTTTTTCACGTAATGGAACAAAAGCGCTATTTAGGACGCAAATTTCGTCTTCGTTCCATATTTCGTCGTACCTTTTTCTCAGCCAATAAGCAACCAATTGACCTCGGGTTTTCGGCATTTGTACCCTAGATGAGCCGAATCATATTTAAATTTTCCCGAATTTTCCTACAAATTTTCCTGAATTTCGCTAGTCCGGGCTTTTGTAGCTTCTGTAAAAAAAATTTTTTTTGTGCTTTTTTATAGTGCTGATAAAGATTTGTGTCATTATTTCTTTTCAGCTCAATAGTAGTATATTTAGAGGAGTGGTACAGTACACACACACACACAACACACTACTTTCTGTTAGTAAAAAGTTCATTAGTTGCATTATTGTAAAATACAACATGTGAAAAACGCGCCAAAATTACTTGGCCATGCCAATGATTGATATCTTGTTTCTTTTGACAAAGCCGCATTTATTTTTATTACAAGCATTAATTTATCAAGCGCAAGATGGTAGCAAAGAGTATTTGCTGAATTCGGCGCCTGGTTTATTCATTGGGCGCTTGGGGCGGTCACCCAGGGCTCCGGGGCCCGGAAGGGCTGGATAAGCTGGACTTAACCAGATTCTTTCGTTATAAATTTTAATCTGCCAGTGGCAAGGGGACTTGTGGATCTTCTGCACCCAGGGTCCGAAATGAGCTTAAATCGGCACCGGCTGAATTCTAGATTGAAATCAGTATTGCTTGTTTAAAATTAGCCAGACTCGCTCGTGCATATTTACTTCAAATTTATTTAAATATATAGTTTCTTGGATTTTACTAAAACAAATAATTTTTTAGAGCGAAAGATCCTTTTATATTTATATGTTAATGGCTGAAAAAAGTAAGAAGTGTGTACGGATCTTATAACATCGAAATATTGAAAAACTAAAAGTCATCACTCTAAAAAGAAAAAAAAGTTATCTGAAAAAATAATTGAATTTTCTTGTGCAAAGGGCCATGACCGGGCCATTTAGAGAAGCCCGGTGGCCCACATGGGGTCCGTGGGCCCCAGGTTGAATATCGTGGTTATAAGATGAACATATAAAACCATCTGTCGCTTTTTAAAAAAATGCAACACTCATTTTTTAAGGAAATTGAGGTAACGGAGAAGCTTTTGCTTCTAGATATAATACAGGAAATAAAGAAAAGAGATTGAAGGATGTGTATGGACCACACACACACAAATTAACATACAGTAGAACGTCGTTTATCCAAATCAATGGGGACCAGACACCGTTCGGATAACCGAAAACCGAATGCGATCCATGCAGTATATGAAACCGGACACTATACGAATATTGAAAATCATCCTATGCGGGAAACGTGATTGAAGAAAAAGCAAAATAGGTGCAAAATGTCGCAGTTTTACCTTTATTGCGGAAAATCAAATCAAATTGCAATCAAAATATGTGAATTTCCGTACATGTGATATAGAAATGATTTAAACACATACAATCACTATAAGGTAAGAAGTATTAAAGTTTATTTCGTTAGTACATAATCATTGTGTTTTTTAGTCTTTTTTAGACTATATTTGGTTAATATGCCCAAGCTCCTCCGTGCCATCTCAACGCCCCCTAATTTTCTCTGGGTCTTTTACTGCCCCCCTGAAAGCCTCAAACGCCCCCAAGGGGGCGTTATCGCCCACGTTGAGAACCTATGGTGTAGAATAAATTCAGAATTCTTAGATACAAAAATAGAAAAACATCACAACAGCCTGAAGATAGGGTTTTGGTAAGGGTGTATCGTAAGTTTTGAAACTTTAGCTCAATCAACTGATTAGGCAGCAAATGGAAAATTGATCAATCACGAGCTTATTAGAGAAAAAAAATGTATCAATCTTTTGAAAGAAAAAAATGTTAGTGAACTTTGTGTGAATTTATCTCAATTTAACATGTAAACATTTTAGTATTCCTTTTAATAAATTAACACAACTTTTTTTTAAAAAAATTCTTAAGTGGGAGATTTATATATATTCAATGTACTATAGCTTTTCCCAAATTGAAATAATCTCTTTTAAAATATCGGAATGGGTTTATTGTCTTATATTATAGTATCAACTTTAAAAATTTTAGAAAAACACTTGTTTTTTTAAGCACTTTTATCTCATGAAATTGAACTCAGTGGCGCAAAAGCCAAGACCTACTGCTCCTATCTCAGTTTTCGTGACCTTAGGCGTTAAAGTGCATGAGCAGATGTTCCAGTCAGGTGGTCAGTCTGACATGAAACCCCATTGTTTAGTTCCCAAGCAAGCTTGTATATATATATATATATATATATATATATATATATGGGTTGTATGCGTGTGTATATGTAAAATAAATTGCATTATTTTTCCCCAAACAAGTTATGCTATAAAATGTCAAAACTCTGTTCTATGAAAATTAATGGACTCATATTTTAATAATTAAACCAATTTTAGCTAAAATCATTAAGCAAAAACTCCAAATTGAAAATTTTGATTATCGAAGTAAAAATGAATTTGCATACAAACAAGGAACATAAATTAAAATTTCTTTCCCTTTGTAATGGATAGCTCGCGCCATCCACTAGTGCCGGGGTGGGCATTAAATCGATCGCGATTGACCGGTGGACCTCCGAGACAATTAGGAATGACCGCCTGAAGATAAGTTGTTAGTAATTGTATACGTAAATATTCAAGATTGGCTGACAGTACGTAGACTAAGTCTACTACTGACTATAATTACGAAAACTAACTTCAGATGAAAATATTTTATTTTTTAATGTATTTTGAATTGTTTGATAATAAATGCATCCGATATTATTATATTTGTAGCTATTATTATTTTGCTTATATTTTGCGTTTTGCTTTAAACGCGTTTTCAAAAAAGTGAGTTTTTCATTTCATTTACCTAGTTAAGTATCTATATTTATTATTAAGTTAAAATAAATATATATTGTTGACTTTCCTTACCTCACACATCTACGACCATGGGAAGTGGGCGCAATCGTGAATTTTTCAAATGGGACGCGGGGTGTGGCGGTCCAGGGTTCGAATGTCCTACCATTCTTATATCCTTCCCCAATACGATGCATAACATAATTTTTTTTCATTTTGTCAGAAACAAATGAGAGTAAGAAATAAATTATTGAATAAATAATTAGCATTAATTAATAAAAAATTATTAACAATAAATACTTAAATTTTACGTAGTATATACTTGTGATTATAATCGATCGAAAAAAAACCCTGCGCTATGGAGAAGGGTCCGGATTCGTGGACCCCTCTCCTTTGTATGGGTCACTGATACTGGGTGGATCGCAACACCTTGAAAAATTAGTAGTAGACCGTACCCTGGAAAAGTCTGCCCACCCCTGCACTAGTGTGAGAGAGTCAGAAGGTAGATTAGCCATAGTCAATACAAATTCTATTTATTAACAATTCTCAATTACAATCAGAAATTCAACAACTACGAAATGCACCAATTGTTAATATGGGAAGCAATAGCGATATGGACGAGATACTAGGAGAATTAACAATAAATCGGATCACTTATGTCCAGGCAATACACCTTCTAATTCAAATCGTCCTAATCCAAATTAAAGCTTAATTGACCAAATCGTCAATTTTAGTATTAATCGAATAAGGTACGAAGTTCTCTCGCCTAGCTTCACGCTAATCAATCACTGCTATCCTTTAGCACCGGGGTGGGCATTGAGTCGATCGCCATCGACTGGTGGACCGCCAAGGCATTTTGGGGTGACCACCTTCACTAAGACCTAATAATCATTCCATTATAAGAAGGTCTAACAATACCGTATTTATTTGAATCTAAGCCCCGTCCCAAATTCTCAACAAGATTTCGTGAAAATTGAAAAATAGTCTAAAATGTGGTTTATCGTTACACAATTTTTCGAAATTAAAATAAGTTTTAAAAAAAACTAAAGAAGTGAATAACTGCCGTAAAATCGGGCGTATAGCGTGCACTTTGAACACAAAAAATGCGATCGAACTTTACGGGTGCGTGGTATACGCCGGGTATAAAAATGACAGCTTCAAAAGAAAAGAAAAATATAAGCAGAAAAAAATAAGGCTTCTAGCTCTTGAAGTATTCTATATTTTCAACAACTTGGAATAATGAATAAATGACTTTCAAATAGAAAAGGATTGCACAAATATATTTCTTCGTAAAAATGGGGGTGCCTATTATACGGCGAATGTACCAAAAAATAAAAAATTGAAGCTTGAAAGTATAGGTGCACGTTATACGCCGGATTTTATATGGTAGTTATTTTATCAGTATTAAAATTCTTAAATACATGTATGAAGCTGTAATTACTCTAAATATTCAACACATTTTTCTCCCTTCGATTCTAAACCGCGCCCGGTTTTCAGTAACATTAACATTGGGTTAAAATTGCGACTTAAATTCGAGTAAATACATTATTTGAAAAAAATACCGAGGAAAATAATCGAATGAAAAGAGTTAAAAAAATTTGTTGAATAGAAAATCCACTTCGCTATTTGGAGGCTATTTTACGAAGAAAATCGTAAAATGTTCTTGGTTCCAGGAAAAAGTTCGAGAAATAGAGAAATTCATAAAATGGAGGTTCGGCTGCATTGTATGCTTTCTTTTAGCTCACTACACTCACGTTACTGGGTGGACCGCAACATCTTAAAAAAATTAGAAGTAGCCCGTACCCTGGAAAAGTCTGCCCACCCCTGCTTTAGCAGTTAACCTCTCTCTTAACTCGAAAGTTTTAATTTTTATGTACAAATCTTAATTTACACAATCACAGGAGGAGGAGGAATGTTTTCAATAGAATAAATTTTATAGACCCATTATTCCCCAAGAGGACTATTAGTAGGAATAACGCGAATATATAGACCCGTTACACCTTAATCTACAGTTTTTCTTTTAAAAGTTAATAAACATTTTCAAAAATTACATAAATGTTAAAAACTCGCAATATTGATTTTAAAAATATTTTATTACCATTAATGGCGGAATATTAAATCACGAGAAAAATTTTAGAATTTAAAATGTGAAAATGTTGAAAAAAAGATTTTTAAGGGGAATCACATTCTTCTCTTTGTAAAGCTACAAAAATGAATGCTTTGATCAACACCAAATATAGACTTGTTCGTTGGTGATAGTCATTTTAAAAGAAAAGCAGCGTTATATTTGTTTGTAGATCATAGACAATAAAAACGTGATTAATAGCATTTGTTAATTGCAGGACTTAAAACAAGCATAAATACTTAAATAATTCTTTTTTAAAAAATCACATTAATGAAAAACCTTTTTTTACTGTAGAATATATATATCAGATACTACGCCCTTTCGTCCCTTCAGTGGGTCGATAAATGAGTACCGAGCTTGTTTGGGAACTGAACACTGTGGGAACTGATAACCTGAAACTGAAGCATCATTGAATTTTGAGGATAATGAACAATGATGAAAAACTGATAAAAGTTTATATATATAATACACTTTCCTCTAAAACAATCGTGCATTTCACTAAATACACTCAAGAGCCAAAACATTATGACCACCCCTACATTTTCCAATGAACTCGCTGAATGACGTGGAAGGCACGTGATCAGGAGGAAGTGGTATTTAACTGCTGCTGGAGAGTCTGAAGAATCATTCTTTCACCCACTTCTGTGTGTGATGGGAAAGGCTACGGATCTAAGCGACTTTGAAAGAGGGCAGATTCTAATAGCTCGAAGACTCGGAACAAGTATTTCCAAAATTGCACGACTCGTGGGTTGTTCGCGATCTACAGTTGTTAGTACTTATGCAAAATGGATGAATGACGGTGAAACCAGTAGTAGACGACATGGTGTTGGACGTCCACACGCTATCAAAGAAAAAGGTCGTCGGAGACTGTCTCGCATGGTGAAGCAAAACCGGAGCCAGACAGTAGCTCAGCTGACAGCCCAATACAATGCAGGGCCAGGTAGAATAGTATCGGAGCACACTGTTCAGCAGACACTGTTGGTTATGGGGCTACGCAGCAAACGTCCCACTCGTGTGCCTTTGCTGACCAAGCGTCATCACCAACTGCGCCTGCGCTGGGCCCGGGAACATCGCGACTGGTCCATGGATCAGTGGGAGGGAGTTGCCTGGTCAGATGAATCACGGTTTGTCATTCATCACGCCGATGGCCGTGTCAGGATACGCCGTCTTCCAGGCGAACAGTTGCTCCCTCAATGTACAGTAGGTCATACACAGGCCGGTGGTGGCGGTATTATGCTTTGGGGGACGTTCTCTTGGGCGTCTCTGGGACCCGTGGTTTTGGTAGAGCAGACCATTAATGCTACAGGGTATCTGAACTTCATTGTGGACCAGTTGCACCCTTACATGGCCTCTGTTTTTCCAGCTGGAAATGGAATGTTCCAACAGGTCAACGCCCCGTGTCACAAGGCTAAAATTGTGTTGGAGTGGTTCCAGGAACCTGATGCTGATGTCCAGTTAATATCCTCTCCGCCTAACTCACCGGATCTCAATCCGATAGAACACATTTTGGATGTTATGGGACGCCAGCTCAGAGTTCAAAGACTACCAATTTGCAATATCTCGGATTTGTGTGACCGTTGCTTAAACATCTGGTACAATCTGTCTCCGGCCATCTACCAAGGGCTTGTGGCATCCATGCCAAAGCGGGTTGAAGCTGTGTTGCGCGCCAAAGGTGAGCCAATTCGTTATTGACAGGTGGTCATAATGTTTTGGCTCTTGAGTGTATATTTCTAATAAATAAAATTAAGCTTAATTTTTAAAAATTCATAAAATAAATTTTTGTACTTATTTATTTATTTTTACAATTAAAAATAAATACAATAGTTTTCATCCTAATAAGAAAAAGTTTGTTAAGTTCGAATTCCTTTTTTGTGTTTTATTTCAATAATACATATTTAGAACAAGATATCAATCATTGGCATGGCGAAGTAATTTTAGCGCGTTTTTCACATGTTGTATTTTACAATAATGCAACTTGAACATTTTACTAACAGAAAGTAGTACTGTACCACTCCTCTAAATGTACTACTATTGAGCTGAAAAGAAATAATGACACAAATCTGTATCAGCACTATAAAAAAGCAAAAAAAAAAAAAAAAGAAGAAGAAAGGATTTTTTTTTACAGAAGTTACAAAAGCCCGGACTACCGAAATTCAGGAAAATTTGTAGGAAAATTCGGGAAAACTATGGGAAAATTTAAATATGATTCGGCTCATCTAGGACACAAATGCGACCAAATGCGGAAAACCAGAGGTCAATTGGTTGCTTATTGGCTGAGAAAAAGGTACGACAAAATATGGAACGAAGACGAAATTTGCGTTCTAATAGCGCTTTTGGCTGACTGCGGTGCCGCAGGGACTGGGTTCGAATCCCGGAGAAGGCATGGATGTTTGTATTGTAATCCTTTCTCTTCTGTCTGTGTTGTTTACCCCCGTGTTATACGTTCGGTGGTGCACGGGGTTTATAAATGTTAAAAAAAAAAAAAAATAGCGCTTTTGTTTCACTACGAGAAAAACGCGCTAAAAAGCTGCAACATATTTTCATTCTTATTACTAAAAAAAAATTCAGATACCGAATTCCGTAACATTTTTGTCTTTATCATAAAAATAGTAAAATCATTTGTAAGATTCGTAAGATAGTAAGATCATTTCCTGAAATATATATATATATACTAGCTGACCCGGCCACGCGTTGCTGTGGCTTTGTTTTAATACGTTAGTTCAGTATTATTCTAAGCTATTCAATGCAGTTAAATTAATCTTCGTTTATAATTTTGGAGGGTTGAAATAAAGTATGAAACAACAAATTATTTTAATTTTGCATTTCATTCATCTCCTATTTGAGTGTAGTATAATGCATGAATTACTAATGAAGTTATTAAGTAACAACATATGAAGATTTAATTTTATAAATGTGGTAAACAACGTTGATTCTTTGCAATTTTTAAAATTATTTTTATCATTTTAAAGTATAACAAATAATAATTTTATACAACTAATCGCTAATCGGTACACAATATTTTTCGGTAACCTGCGCGTATTTTGCTAACTCAAATAGATTCAACGGTTTCCGCATACGTGGGCATGTAACATCTAGTTGCCCAATCGAGAAACATGGATTTTCTAAGTCCAAGTATCAAATGAATATTGTTCGGTTTCAGATTCATTTATGGTCATCGCGAAAGCCAAACGAATCGGAATTGAAGCCTTTTGAATGGTATTAGAGATTCTGTCGGTATCAGTGGAATACGTGGCAACAAATTCCGTAGTAGCAGAACCGAATTTTCGTTCAAACTTTACGGTCAAAATGTTTGCTTCAATAAGTTCCCGGTAATTCTTTTGATGATCAAACGTGCATCGTTGCGTAATCTAGGTGGATTTAAGTTACGCAGCAGAATAACCAGGAAAACAATCTTCAATCGAAGATTGTGTGGTGACTTTCCTGATACATCTAGAGAATTAAAAAACTCGATTAGAAAATTTACGGTTTTGTTTTCATCAGCAATAGTGTCGATTGATTTAAAAGGCATTGGATCACCTGGCAACAACTCTGTATCTGGAAGTTTATTTCATCACAATATCAACATTTTTTTAACTTAAGTAACAGGATTACGGAGGCAATAACTATCTAGATAAATATGCAGCATATCCGGAAAAACACTCTCAATCAGTTCTATTAGTCTGAAGAACAGTACGGAAATTGTCTGGCTGGTTTCATTGTATTAGGATGAAGTTTTACTTCACCGTTTTTTAGCAGTTGGTTAGAAAATATGTGCTCCGATTGATCATCCTGTAAATGTACTCGGGTGTTTATGGCCAATCGAAGTGTTTCCGCTTTTCGCCATAAAAACAATTGTTTTAAACATGCATTAATGTCGTGAGCAAAAGTAGAGCGAAGAATGACTGTTAATGGTCTGTCGAAAACCACCAGACAGAGTAGCACGACTACGCCGAATATTTTCTTGTTGCCGTTTAAATCTTGCAAAGTTCTATGTAATGCGAGTGAGGTTCTATGTAATGTTGTTTATGGTTCATGGTACACTTTTCCCTGATCATGACTGAATTCATTTGCAATACTGTAGCCAATCTAATCTTTTTTTAAATGGTACATATTGCATCTTGTATTTTATGAATGTCCATTGGCAGCTGATGATGCGGAATGTGCAGTTTTTCCGTCATCTAACACAGTGACAACAATGCCCGAAGATGCAATTTCCTATTGCAATCATATTTTCGGACAACTGCACCTGAAAGTTTAGTTGCTACAGGGAATGAAAATCCGGAGGTGTGGAACTCGAACACAAAGCCATTTGACCTCATTCCAGCAATATCCAGAAAATTTACGGAAGCTTTTGTAATCCGTATCCGGATTCTCGTTCCCACCCCGAGAAGTAATCGGTGCCCACTTTCGACACCCTTGCTCCTGTAAGTTCAGTCTCTAAAGGGGGACATTACGATCGGTCGGCATTATCCGGAAAAGTTACAGAAGTTTCTAAAATCCGATTTCACATTATTATTGTTTCCCATCCAGAAAAACATCAGAAAAGCATTTCTCTCTCCTCAAGAATTTTAAAGCAAGCCTTTACCACAGTTTGTGCAAAATACTTTCGTCTGGCCTTATTTGAGGTATGTATAAGATTATATTGAATTGGATTGAGAATATTCAATCGGCAGTTCCGAAATACAACCAAGATCCACTTTTTGCATCTCTATGTCGGCAGGGGCCGCGGTAGCCAAGTGGTCAAGGTATCGGATCATGGTTAGCGTGTCATGAGTTCAAGCCCAGCACCACTGAAAACCCGCCGTGTAGGGGAGCAATTCACGTTTAATCTGTCGAGAGCTCAAATCTCCTCCCGTTGGTGTGGCGTGGTAGTTAGGAGAGGGCGTGCCATCTCAGGTGTCGTTCGCGTCACTTGACCATGTTCAAAATAACGCGGTCAGTCCCCAAAAGCCCTCGTGTAGCTGAAAAGTGTGACGTTAATATTCATTCACTCACTCACTTTACGTCGGCAAGATAGGCTGGTACTGCTGTCCGAGAATATTCCAATCCCCCGGCAATATCTAGCAAAAATACAGGAATTTCTATAATTCGATTTCAGACTCGCTTAAACTATCTCAAATTACACCAGGAATACACTTTTCCCGCGCCAAGACTTTAAGGGTGAGCTCCTGCCCCGGTTTGCGTAAAAGACGGTCATCCTGAATTATCCGGCAAAGTTACTGTTATTTTTCCGATTGAATATAAGATTCGGATTATCCGTTTCGAAATACACCAGGGACAAATTTTTCATTATCTAAGGCTTTTAAGGCAAGCCCCTGCTACGGTGTGTCTAAAATATGGTCGACTGGCCTTTTTCGGCAAAGTTATCGAAACTCCTAAAATTCAATTTCAGATTCTCATTTCACACTCCAAAATGCACACGAAGCTGACTTTTGATGCTTCAGTGCGAGCAAGTTCAGTCGCTGGAGATAATGAAAATCCGGACGCGGGACTCGAATCATTTGCCTTTTCTCTTAATTCAGACAATATGCGGCAAGTTAAGTGTAGTTTCTGAAATATAATTTCAAATTATCGTTTCCAGCCCCTATATACAACTGGAAATTACTTTTGTTCCCCTCAGCCGGCAAGTTCAGTCCCTGGAAGGGGCATTAGGGTCGTCCATCATTAACTGGCAAAGTTACAGGAATTTCTAAAATTCGATTTCAAACTCTCGTTCACCATCCCGAACTACAACAAAAGCGCTCTTTCCCCCCACCAAGACATTAAAGGTAAGCTCTTGCCACGGTTTGTGTAATAAATGGTCGTCCTGAATTATCCAGCAAAGTTACAGTTATTTCTCAGACTGGATATCAGATTCGGATTATCCATTTTGAAGTATGCCAGGGTTCAAGTTTTCATGATTCAAGGCTTTTAATGTAAGCCCCTGTTATGGTGTGTCTAAAATACGCTTGGTCGGCTTTTTCCGGTAAAGTTACCGTTATTTTTGGAAACTGACTCGAAAATCGGATTCCACACCCCAAAATACGCCAGGCGCTTAATTTCCGTGCATTTTGGTTGGCAATATCTGCTTCCATAGACACATGAGCGATGCCACATTTTGCTATTATTTCCTTACTGGAATCTGGCAATGTTTTTTCCAGATTCTTCACATTTCCGGCAATAAAAAAATTATGGTGTGATCATTTGAAATAAAAACCATCCTATTTTTTAAGTTGGACGAAATGACACACAGTATGCAAAATTATATTATGATCGGTTGAGTAGTTTCGGAGTCCATTGCGGGACAAACACTGTGACACGTATATTTTATATATAAAGATATATATATATATAGATAGGTATATATATATATATGCATATATTTCAGGATCAACTGAGTCTCAGAAAAATTTTCCTTGTAAAAATTTTTTTCTAATATATTGTTAGAGATTGCATCATATTTTTTATACCAATATTAAAGAAATTTGTCTCTCTAATCTTGATTATACCCTCTTTCTTTTTCAGCTGTAAAAAGAAGCGTGTATTATTGCAATTTTATGGTACATAAATTCATAATTTAGAATTAAATGAGCGTAATTAAATGATGGTTGAATATAATAATTATTTCTATAATGACATATACATATTGATTAGCATTATAACAAAACCAAAAGTAATTCACCAAAAAAACGTAAATAATTTTCTTCTTAAAATTTTTTAAGCATTTTTCTTGTTACAGAGCTAGTTCTTATTATTAATAACTAAAATCAATATTTTGTAGATATTTATCATTTTTAAGTGAAATATTGCAGATATTACGAATTCTCATAGAGATCTTTTCATGGCTTCAAAACCAAAATGTTCAGAACTTCTTTAATATATTTCTTTCACCATATTATAAGCCGAATTTATATTTTAATTTTTCCTGAAATTTGCTATTTTTTTTTATAATTATTTTTGAATGTAAAAAAAAATCTACGTTATTTCTATTGGGTTGTTCGGAAAGTTATTTCGTTTTTTCCCGACAGAGAATTTAATTGTATTTTTTTGCACCCAACTTAACATTTAAGCCATATAATTTTTATATTCTTTGAGAGCTCATATAGCAAGGCTTGTGTGTGAAAAATTCCAATTAATTCTACGCAGTAGTCTTTGGTTGGTGCCCTTTTAAATATGGATAGCGATAAGCAGCATTTTTTACATATAGCTTACTGTTTTACTACAGAAAGGGTAAAAATGCTGTTCAAGCCAGAAAGAAATTGACCGATGTGTATGGAGAAGGTGTGTTAACAGTACGCCAGTGCCAGAACTGGTTCGCTAAATTTCGATCCGGCAATTTTGATGTCGAAGATGCGCCACGTTCGGGATGGCCGGTTGAAGCTGATAAAGACGCGATAAAGGCATTAGGCGAACCGGCGAATAACAACACGTGAGATCGGATTGAGGTTAAATTTATCAAATTCAACAGTTTATGACCACTTGAAAGGCCTGGGATTATCCTCGAAGCTCGATGTATGGGTTCCCCATGTTCTCAACAGAGAGAAATATGTGTCGCCGCATTGACGTCTGCGATTCGTTTCTCAAACGTCACGAAAATGATCCGTTTTTGAAGCGCATCATCACTGGGGACGAAAAATTTGTTGTATGCAACAACGTCAACGCAAGAGGTCATGGAGCAAAAAAGATGAACCGGCTCAAACCATTTCCAAAGCCAATATTCACATCAAATAAAGATGATGCCTGTCTGTTTGGTGGGATTTTAAAAGAATCGTTTTTTTTTTTTTTAGCTTTTACCGGATAACACAACGATTAATTCGGAAGTCTACTGTCATCAGCTGGACAAACTGAATGATGCACTTCAACAGAAAAGGTCAGAACTAATCAACAGGAAAGGTGCAGTGTTTCACCAAGACAACGCGAGACCTCACACAAGTTTGGTCACTCGCCAAAAGCTTTTACAGCTTGAATGGGATACAATGCCACACCCACCATATTCTCCAGTCCTGGCACCATCGGATTATTATTTGTTCCGGTCACACTCCAAACTTTTTTAGACGGTAAAACCTTCACCTCAAATGAGGAGGTCAAAAACCACCTCGTTCAGTTTTTTACCAGCAAAGACCAAAATTTTATGAGCGGGGAATTATGCTACTACCAGAAAGATGGCAAAAGGTGTTGGACCAGAACGGCCAATATATAATTTAATAAAGTATTTGTTTATTATACGAAAACTGTCTTTCATTTCCACACAAAAAACGAAATTATTTTCCGAACAACCCAATATTATTTTTAGAGCTTTTAAAGTGCATTTGATTGTTCGCGATCACAACCTAATCAAATCTAAAACAGGCTCCATCGTTTTGATCGATTTTTCGCCTACCAAAACTGATTCCGTGAAAACCTCGATCTGTTGCTATGCGGTGGGAATTCGATAATTTAATCAAGAACTGCTATTATTAAGTCATCAATTACTTAAACTTAATCATATATTAAACTAATTTTAAAACTTTTCCCTCAGTTTTTAGTGTTTTTAAAGACATTTTTAGGAACATTTATGAAAGTTTGAATAAATTATACGTTCGAAACTTGTTGTTAAGTGCGCTTTCCATTCTAGTTTCTTCCTGGAATTTTCCCGAAATCCTCTTTCTCAGTATTATTTTGCAATTCCGAGTTCTCAGAAGAGCACGTGGGCGACCAAAAATCGATTGATCATATCCTCATCCTCAGGTTGTCATAGCAACAACAAGAATCTGTTATGCGCCGTGAAAAATGCGCTGTGCACATTTAGGTATCAGGTGAAAAATATCAAGGAATATTGATTTCTGACAGGGCCGATCCTAGCAGGTGTGCAGCGCTGGCACCGCGCCTCGAGGGGCGAAAACAAGGGGCGGCAGACATAGAATTGTATGAATCAAGCAAAAAATTTTTACGAATTTCTCAAAATTAAACTTATAAGTCGAATAAATATGCTGAATTTTATATAATTATTGAAAAACAAAAATAAGTCCCGATTTCCTTTTAGCATAGAATAATTTGAGGTATCTGAACACGTTGAAATTGACCAAATTCAGTCAAGGCAGATATTTTTGTTTTTTTATTTTATTGAATAGAGCTATCTTTTGTCTTCACGAAACATACTTTGTTTTGTTTCTACGCTACCTAGAGGCCAGGTTACAATCAATTTTATAAAGTTAGAAAAACCGGAAGTGGGTTTTTGATCTACCAGAAGTGGGCATTTAAATTACTCAAAATCTATCAGGCGAGTCTTATAACTCAAAATGTTACGAATGTATTTCTGTAAAACTTTTTGAACCTGATATTTATGTTATTTTCTAGAGAATGTACTAAAATATTTTTTATTGTATGAATACTTTTTGAGTTATGGCTTGTTAGTTAAATAATGGTCTCATAAAAAATGTAGTATTTCTTATAATGTTTACTCAGTCAGCTCTAAAATTTTCAAATTTTAATAAAAAATTAAAATTTTAGTACATTTTCTAGATAAATGCATCTAATTTGTTTTAGTAATACTTTTACTAATACATGTTTATTACTTTTTTCTCTAACTGCTTTGAAGTTTTTCAAAAATACTGCTAAAATTTCACTTATAATTGTGATTTTTGTAAAATTCAGATAATTTATTTTAAATTTTGTTAGTTAAATATAGTAATATTTATTGGTATTGAGTCCTAAAAGAGCATTTATAATATTTTAGTATGCCATTTTGTTAAAAAGTACTCCAAACGTGTTCGGATACCTTAAGAAAAATAGAATGTTAGTGCACAGCTGTAAGTCCATTGTCCATTTTGCTTACAACCTTCATTTTACAGCAAAATTCATGGCAGAGCTGACAGTACTGCAATAGAATAGATTTTTTTTTTGCTTATCAGCGGCGCACTGTGGATCAGAAATGATTTTTGCGGGAAAATATCTAATTGGTGTGTTAATATTACCTAAAACATAGGAGTGTTTAAATTCATTATACATTTGGGCAAATTAAAGTTTTCAATTAAATAATAGCCTTACAATTTGGAAAAACAAAATAGAGGGAAAAAATTATATTTTTGTGCCTATTTGCATTTTTATTAATGTTTTACTTTTTACTCATTTACAGGTAGATGAATTTATAACGTTAACGCGTTAAGTATTAGTCAAAATATAAGAAATTATCTAGAGGGGCAGCACATTAAGTCTTTGCTTTGCACGCGAACGGCCGATACCCTAGGATCGGTCCTGATTTCTGATAAAGTTTTTTAAGATAAATTACCCAGTTATGTGTTAAAATTTACTCCTTTTTTTAGTACGGAATTATTAGAAAAAGCAACGCCTTCATTTTAGATTTTTCGCTTATATTAAGGTATCCAACTGGTTGCGACAATTTTTTTTTTAAAAAAAAAGATATATGGGGATTTTTTTTGTTATTTTTAGATTTGTTTAGTGCATTTTAAGAAAAATGTGCTAAAATTAAGAAGAGAAAAAGAAAGTATTAGTACTTAAAGCTACAGTGGACAGTAAATTTTTTTTAAAATTTGTTACACACATGCTCCAAATTTTGACTGCCAGTATTTAAGTTATAACTAAAACCATATAAAAAATTTGGTGAGAAAAAAATGAGTAGTTTTTAAGAAATTAAAAATTTTTTAAAAAAATGTAACGATAATTTAAAAATTTCAAAACGTTCTATGCGTTTTGATTTTTTAAAAAATTTCATATTTTCAACTGATTTGACTTTTTTAAGCAATTCTTTAGAAATTTATGCATGTAAAGTAATGTTTTATATGATAATTTACAAAGTATGGGTAAACGCAAATTTTTATATGAAATTTTCAAGAATTTTAATGACTTTATACATAAAAAACTTTAATTTCTTCTTTCACCCTATCACTATTACTACAATGCATCCAAGAAGTTATAATTACATATTAGAAGAATACTTTTGGAAAGTTTTGTGATAATTGGACAAAAATTGCAACGCATGGAACATTTTGAATTTTGGTATCGAGGCAAATTTTTGATTTTGAGAAAAACAGCTTTTTTTATTTTAAAGGAAATTAACTTAGCTTTTTATAAAAAAAATGAAGATATAAATATAAATTTGAAATATAAAAACACTAATATCATAACAAATGTAATATAAGTGCAGAATATATACATATAAGTGCAATATTTATTGTAACAGTCACATCGACATGTGGTACACATAGTGATAAAAATTGAAAAGTAAGCTGGAACTTTCTAATAATATCAGAAGTAAATTAGCAGAATGTATTCCATTATTATTTTATCTCCAACCGGATAATATATTATATATTTCATAAATCACAATAAGTAAAAATAAAGTATTTCAATAGGATTAAATTACAAAAATTCAAAACAGTTTCGAGGCAAATTTTTGATTTTGAGAGAAACAACTATTTTTTGATTTTATAAGAAAATAACTGATTTTTTAAAAAAAATTAAAGATATATAAGTATAAATTTGAAAAACACTAATATCATATAAACATAAGATAGGTGCAGAATATATATATAAAAGATTCTGCAATATTTATTGAAACAGTCACATTAGTATGCGTGGTATGTATAGTGATAAAAATTGAAAAATAAGCTAGAACTTTCTAATAATATCTATAAAGTAAATTAGTAGAATGTATTTCATCAACCAGATAATAAATTATATATTTCGTTAATCACAATGAGTAAAAATAAAGTATTTCAATACAATTAAATTATAAAAATGCAAAACAGTAATAAATTCAATTACACATAAAAAGAAAACTGTCGCTAAGTCTGAAAAAAATTAAAAAGCACCGGCATTATAGGCTACATCTTTATTAGTAGTGTTTCTTTTCCTTTTCTCTCTTTTCACAGAAATGTTTTGAGAAATGCGTCGTTTATCCTGTCTTTCAGCAATAGTCAAAGAAAAACTATCATTAAGGTTTGAGTCCTCTTTTGATTCAAGTGATTTCACGTAGCCCAAATTGTGTTTTTCAACGGCATCCGTAACTGCTATTTCTAGCCTCCTTTTGGACACGAATACCTCTTTTGGGCATTTTCGCCAAATGCAGCTATGCAGACTTTCATTACAATTCTGCGTCTTGCCTCCTACGCATCTTTCAAGAATGGTGTCTGAAGCTAAACGTTGGTAAACAGGCATAATTTTTTCAACTACTTGTTGTGACAAGCAAGTTCTCATGGAACTATGTGACCCTGGGGTCTCACCTTTGGCTATTGCTCTTTTATAAAAACACCATGATGATTCCCCTTCAGGACACTTACCATACGTAGGCTTTTCGTCAGTTGACGAGCAGTGCATCAGGCTGGCATATATAGCAGTTTTCATTTTTTGGGTATTAGGAACATTATCTTTTATAGCTTTTCTGTAGTAATTTTTCAACTTTGTTATATTTTTATCCGTAAGGCTTCCCTGCTTACGCTCACCAAGAGTCACCTTCCACTCTTTTACTTTGTTGCGTAACGATGTGCCTAGCCTCTTCGCAACATGATTCAAGCACTCTTCCTTTTCGATTTTTACCTCAGAACCATATACTTCATTTTCTGACAAAAATTGAAAACTTTTCGAGTCGCCATCACTCAGCATGGAAACAAATCTCATTTGGCAATCACTTATTGACCGTCTCCACATAATTAGTGCAGCATGCATCTCCATGGCTCCAGACGTTCCATCGAAATTTTTGTCACACTCATCCATATGTCCTTTTTGCCAAATGTGAAATTCCGCACTATCGGCTCCCATATCTCGACCAGTAATTATGCAATTATGACAGTATTTCGACAATACTTCAAAGTCAAGAACAAGTCCACTAAGGACATCGATGATTATTCCTAATCCTAGGTTAGATGTATGTCCTCGCTTTTGCCATGTACCATCATATGACACACTCACGTCAATGATTTCCTGATATTTTAGAGAAGAATCAACTTTTATGTGAGCTTCTCGCTGCTTGACGTGACATTTCAAACATTTTTTTCTTCACTTCTTTGTTTTTAACCGATAAGTTGTGCATGCATTTGGCAAATGTTTTTCTGTCCATTGTTGGCATGTTGAGCACAGATGAAAAAGTTTCCAAAGCAGCATGCCCTCTGCCTATGGATAGGAAGGCACTCACCAGCTTGCTGTTAATATCATGTGAATTTTTAGACTCCTCTTGGAAACTTGAATACACACTTCCATAGCTTTCATGGCATGATTCACATAAAAGTTCAATTTTTGTAGAATATCCCATGGATTGGTGTTGTTTTATAACAAGGGCACAGTTTGTACAATATTTGCAAGGAACTTTTTGCAATAGTTCAGAAAACACAGCCTTGTGGGTGAAAATATAACTTGCCTCAGGTTGGGAAGATGTACTTGGGTCAGATAATGGATCCCTCTGTAATATAAAACTGTTTTTTTCATCAACAGTTTCAGGAGATTTCTGCCATCGCTTCTTGCTGTTTTCAGACAACATCTTCCTCCTTTTGGTAGGACGACCTTTTGGTTTTCTATATCTCGATGATATAAGATCCATACTAATAATTTTAAACAATAAATGCGATTTAAAAAGAGCTTTATTTCTGAAAAGAACTTTTTGTTTTGGTAAAATCAATATAAGGTTTGAGTAAAGTTGAACGAAAAATGCAAACCGAAGTTTGAACAAATTGTAAACAAATAATGTCAATTTAGGTCTCAGATACAGTTAAAGCAAAGTGTTGCCAACCTGAACTTGATAAATTAACATTTAAAAATAAAAATTAGTGAGGCTTTGTCTACAGTAAGTAAATTTTTTCCTGTCAAAGTGCATGACAGCTACAATAGCATGACATTAGAAAATGTAAACAAAGGGGCGTGGTCATGGATGACTATTTCGAAACTACCCTATAACTCAGCCAAAAATGCATAAAACCAAAAAAAATTTTTTGCGTTTGATAGAGAGGCTAATAAGATATTATAATCAGCAAAAAAAAATTTTTCGTTATTTTGGACAATTTTCCACATTTTAACTGTCCACTGTAGCCTTAAATATGAAAAAATATGTAAAAATTGACAAAAAATAGCATAAACGCGGCCCATTCTGCACCAAAGGTGTGAAAAACAATGAGAGTTCAATAAGTTCAATTCTATTTCGATAAATTCTAAGAATGAAAAAGGTATCACTTACCTTTTTCTTCGATTGCCCGGGATGAGCTCGACCTAAAATTCAATTCTGTTATTCTTATGAGTAATCAGAGTCCTTTTTGATATAAAAAAAGATTTGATGAAGGAAAACTGCTAACTGATACATGTCCATTCGAGTGGGCTCCACTCTTATTGCTCCTACTACAGCTCAGATCATAATACAGAAGCAAAAAACAAAACAAAAAGGAATGCGCTTACAGCGCCACTGAAATTGAACTACAAAATTCGTTTCGTTCGCGACAAAAGGTTTATGAACAAATTTTCAATTTTTACAATCTAATGTGTTGCTATATTATTCCATTTTGAAATGACTTTCAGGATAAGAGATATTTTCTTTTTTACAAAAACTAGAGCACTTTATCTCGGTTACTATATGAAAATGCTTAAAAAGACAGTGATTATATTCACATAAGGGACTGTAAATTTTGTAATAAAACAGTGATTGATAAATCTGAAGGTTAAAACAATTCTACTATTATACAGAACTTACAGAAAAAAAATCACAGTTAATTATGTTCAAAACTTTTTGAGCAATCGCTGACCCCGCTTGATTATTTAAAAAAAAAAAAAAAAGAAACGAGTCTTACAGTAGTCGCATATGATGTGTAACATCTGACTTGTTATCATGGTAAATACGCAATAGTGACTTTAATCCTGAAAGAAATGAATCAGCTATGACTGGAAATAATTTTCTATCGAATAATTATATCTTTAATGAAAATTTTATTTCATTAACACAAGGAGTAATACAGTTTCTTATCAAAAATATTTATTATTGTTCAATTTTGGGATGAGCGGAGACAATAGATTTATGAAAACTAAAGTATGACACATATACTTGTGATTTCAAAGTATTTAAAAATCGTTGTAAAACAGCGTCAATAACAGTACCACTGTTAGTTGTCGAAACATTTCGATTAGTGTTCATTTCGAGCTTGAGTTCATCTTTCAGAAAAGCTATGAGCGGCTTAGCTTCTGGCAAACCTGAAGTTAATATTAAAATCACCTCTCAAAATCATGGGAAGCGAGTGATAGTTTTTTTTAAAAAAAGGGCAGAACCACCTTCGGTATACGGTAAAAGTACAAAATGCAGGAAATCTTAAATTTTTTTTTTAACTGTTTGATTCGGAGAAATGTCTGCGACCACCAAAATGACAAGACTTGCTGGTATGTGCGGTAGGCGGGCGTCTTAATTGCTACTACAATTGGACCCCCAGACGAGGGTAGCGAAGAGACACCGTCAAGCACATGCTTAGAAATTAGAAATATTAGAGAAAATCAAAAATATCCGTTTACTTAATTAGTTAGTTTTTTTTAATCGAGAAATCTTTTTTAATCACAATTTAAAATGTTATATTGACAGTGACAGGAATTAACCTCAAAGTATGAAAATGATAAGCACTTAAATATTTATTCAAATAATTCCATATTACTTACACCTATTTTTTTTAAAGAATGATGAGCTTTGTCAGACGCTTAACAGGAAATATAATTATTAATATATAGTTTACACATATATAAATATATCCTCAGATTTCATACACAATGAGCCCTGAGACTTTGACATTTGAGCGTAAGTATCACAAGTTTATTCTGGACGATGTCTAATAAGACTTGCTGGTATGTGCGGTAGGCGGGCGTCTTAAGGGGTCTCAGGGGTGTTAACCCTTTTTTTTCGAATTTTCGAAAAAAATTTATGTTGTTCTTCATTTTTTTTCTGAACATTTTGATACTAACTACGTGACAATACTCTAAAAACTTCGAAAGTTATTCAAAAAATTGCAAACAGCAATTTAGTCATAACAGCTTTTAAATTGACACATGCCACGCCCACTTATTTTTGATTTATGCAAACGTTTCATTTTCCTGTTTTTAATTAGCCTCATGAAATATTTTAAGCGCTTGAGTTGATCAGAAGGAAGCCTGCAACTCAACACATTCATTCTGCTGTGTTTTGATTCTGTTGTGTTTACTTTAGCACACGTTTTTTTAAAACACCTATCTAAATCGAAGATATTTGTTGTTTTATACAAATAGCATTTGATTAATGGATACTCTGAAAAGAGTCATTGGGCAAAGAAAAGAAGATTTAGAGGAAATAAATATTTAAAGGTAAGTGACTCACATCTTGCAGACATGAAAAGATACGAGGAAGTGTGCAGAAATGAAAAATACAAGTAAGTGTGCCGAAATGAAAAAATGTTTCAAGCAAAAAACTTTCAGGAATTCAGACTTCATTAAAGTCAAATCTTGTTAAGGTAAGTGAAAACTTCAAAGGATATCGTATTTTTGATTTTATTTCAACCTTTAGCTCTATTTTGTCAGTATAATGGCTGTTTAAAATGTCATAAAAGCCATTAACAATTAATGAAAAATTCACTCGTGGTTTATGTTCGAATTTTGAAATACATTGTAAAAACTGTGGGAGTATTTGTACTTTTTCAAGCTGTGAAAACACTGGGAATAAAAATAATGCTCCAAAAATTAACAGAAGATCTATTTTAGCAATGAGATGCATAGGTCAAGGTTTAGAGTCATTAAAAACCTTTTGTGCTGTAATGACTCTTCCTAATCCTCTTGAACAAAAATCATATGATGTTATTAATAATAAACTTTCACTTGTTATGAAGGAAGTCGCCGAAGAAAGCATGAACAGGGCAGCTGTCGAAGAAAATTCTTCGTCACCTGATAACATTTTAACGGTAAGTGGTGCTGGGACATGGAAGACGAGAGGACATTCATCGTTGATTGGAGTATATACTCTAATGGGGTCGAAACAGGTAAGGTTTTGGATAGGGAAGTGTTGTCCTCATTTTGCAAAGGATGTGACAGTTATAAAGGGGTAAAGTTTGGTATCAAGTACAATAAATGGCAAAGAGCGCATAAGATTTCATGTAGAAAAAATTATTCTGGCTCTGCTGGTAAGATGGAGGTTGACGGGATGTTGAGGATTTTTAATCGATCAGAATAGCTTCACAACCTGAAATATTCGAACTACATAGGAGATGGCGACACAAAGACATTCAATGCTCTTTCTGAAAACAAGCCATACGGCGATGACCATCTTATTCAGAAAATAGAATGTGTAGGCCATGTGCAAAAGAGAATGGGTACAAGACTTAGGAAGCTTAAATTAGTATATGGTAAGAAGAAATTATCTGATGGTAAAACTATAGGCGGTAAAGGTAGGTTAACTGATAGTTTAATTGATAAGCTTGCGCATTACTATGGTAATGCTATTCGATGCAATTCTACTAGTGTAAAGGAAATGCGGAAAGCCATTTGGGCTGTTTGGGGCCATTCTTGCAGCACCGATGATGAACCGATGCACTGGTTTTGTCCTACAAATCCAAATACATGGTGTAAGTATAATGCTGCAATTAATAATAATTTACAAAATTATAAACACAAACCCTCAGTTGCTAAAGCTGTTCGAGATGTAATTAAGCCTGTATTTGCAGACTTATCTCATCTGGCACTCCTGAAGAAATGTTTAGGAGATAAGACACAGAATCCTAATGAAAGTTTAAATTCATTAATCTGGAAGTTTTGTCCAAAGACGATTGATTCTAGCCTTCAGATTGCAGAGATTGCTGCAAATCTAGCAACCAGCATTTTTAATGATAAAAATCAAATACTTATTACTATTTTAAAGAAATTTGGCTTAAAAATTAACAAAAATGTTTGTGTGTCCCTGGCTGAACGTGACAATCGTCGAATCTTTACGTCAAGAAAGAGGAGCTTAGCATCATCGTTTGAAGCTCGCAGAGCCAAAAAAATTAAAAAGAGTAAAGAAATTGAGCTGTTTGAGCAACAGGAAGGCATATCGTATGATCCTGGAGCATTTTAGCATGTAAGTTTTAAAATTTATTTTCTCAAATTCAATTTAAAACTTTAAAGCGTTTTTTCTCAGTTTATATTTTTTTTCACGTAAAAAAATTAAATTTTTAAAAAAAATTTAAAAAATGTACTTTTTTTATTTTTTAAAAATATTATTTTTTATTCTCTTTATATAAAATCGCTACCACATGTAATAAGGATATATTTGACTTTATAAATCAACTTATTGCTAGTAATTAGAATTATTATTGCAGAAAATATCATGCGCGTCGTAAAACTTACTATTTGTTTCTTACAAAATTTTTTCTTATATTTATGCGCTTATTATTTTTAAAATTATGATTATATTTTAGACATTTTATACTTTTTTGAAACTTTATTCCTTTATAAAAAATGTGTAAAAGAATCAAATTATTTCATTTTAACCTCAAAGAATTATTTCTAGTCGAAAATTGTTCATATTTTGTGCTCTCGAAACATTTTTAACACCCCTGAGACCCCTTAATTGCTACTACAGTTGGACCCCGCGATGAGGCTAGCGAAGACACACCTCCCAAGGCGCTGAATTGGTCAAATCAGACAGCCCGCGCTTCCCCCGACTTCCTGTTACGCATTTCCGTCTCTTTTCACGAAATCACTCCAAGAAATATTCAGCAACCGAGAGTAAAGATGTTACACATCAAAAATTTATTCTGGCGATAACCAAAACATTCCCGCGAAAGACTAAACAGAAATCATATCGCGTTTAATAGTAATTTGTCTGGAACCCATGAATATTTGGCGTCAGTCTGGAAAAAAATGTATATACTGCGGCAGCATTAAAAATATTTCAGAGTTGTGTGAAGATTTAACAATAGATAAAATAAATTATAGTTTAAAAAAACTAAAAAACACGCTTTTATAGTGAATCGAACTAAAAAGTATTAAAAAAAAATTCTTAATAGAATAAAATGATTAACGAGAAAATTAATGTCATTGGGGTAAAAGCGTGGGGTGCTCTATATTAATTGTTATAATTTCTTACAAGTTCTATTCCGAAATACTGAGCTAGTGTAAAAATGTAGTACAAAGCACCCCACGCTTTTACCACAACGGCATTAATTTTCTCGTTTATCTTTTTATTCTTAAAATAAGAATAATTTTTTAAGTTTTTCATTTCGATTGACCATAAAAGAGTGTTTAGATTTCTTTTCTTTTTTAACTATTTATTTTGTAAACAGTACAGCGAAAAGCAGAATTTTTAAAAAAAGTAAAATTAATTTCTGTAAATTACTCAATTTCTAAAAATATTTTAGAAAATTATTTTATATATATATATTTCCAACATTAATTTATTTAAATACAAATTTTTTTTAAATACAAAAAAGTTACTTTTTATGAATTTTAGTTAAGTAAATTTTTTGACACAATCTGGTTTTATTTTGTTATAACAATCTGAATATATAAATTTTGGGATGAAATTTTTGTTTTGGGATTTCTTATAAATTCAGGTTTAAGAAAATGAACTACTCTATGATATGAAATACTTTATTTGCAAAAGTTCTCATTCTAAAAGTATAGTATGTAAGGATTCCGATTTCAAATAGCCTTTTTTATCAACGATTTTAAAATTTCCTTATTCATCATATTCGTGTAATATTATTAATGTTACAGAGACCAGTAATGTGCATTTTATAAATAATTACAAATAATAATTCAATGCAGCATTAGAGCATTTAAAATTGGGGGCTAATGGAGCGTGGAAGGTAAAAGGCTTGAGCTTCCCCTCTGGCACCAAACACGAAAAAGGTTAAATGTCATGTTTGAAAATTGATTCAGAATTATACGAAGTCTGTCACCAATAACCCGTTATGTTGCACTAGTACGATGTTAAGGTATCCGACTACCCTAAAACTGTGAATTTTGTCAAATTTTTTTTATGATTTTTTTTATGGGCCATCCTATTAGCTTTATGAAAATACCAAATTTATCATTTTCAGTTTACTAGAACAAAAACTAAAAGCGTTTTAGTAAAAGCAGATGCCATTATTTTAAGCAAGATGTCATACTTTAAAACGCGTTTTACTCGAAATGTTATTGATGTGTAACATCTTTACTCTCAGTTGCTGGATATTTCTTGGAGTGATTTCGTGAAAAGAGACGGAAATGCGTAACAGGAAGTCGGGGGAAGCGCGCGCTGTTTGATTTGACCAATTCAGCGCCTTTCCGCTAGCCTCATCGCAGGGTCCAACTGTAGTAGCAATTAAGACGCCTGCCTACCGCACATACCAGCAAGTCTTATTAGACATCGTCCAGAATAAACTTGTGATACTTACGCTCTAATGTCAAAGTCTCAGGGCTCATTGTGTGTGAAATCTGAGGATATATTTATATATGTGTAAACTATATATTAATAATTATATTTCCTGTTAAGCGTCTGACAAAGCTCATCATTCTTTAAAAAAATAGGAGAAGTAATATGGAATTATTTGAATAAATATTTAAGTGCTTATCATTTTCATACTTTGAGGTTAATTCCTGTCACTGTCAATATAACATTTTAAATTGTGATTAAAAAGATTTCTTGATTAAAAAAACTAACTAATTAAGTAAACGGATATTTTGATTTTCTCTAATATTTCTAATTTCTAAGCATGTGCTTGACGGTGTCTCTTCGCTACCCTCGTCTGGGGGTCCAATTGTAGTAGCAATTAAGACGCCCGCCTACCGCACATACCAGCAAATCTTGTCATTTTGGTGGTCGCAGACATTTCTCCGAATCAAACAGTTAAAAAAAAAATTTAAGATTTCCTGCATTTTGTACTTTTACCGTATACCGAAGGTGGTTCTGCCCTTTTTTTTAAAAAAAAAAAACTATCACTCGCTTCCCATGATTTTGAGAGGTGATTTTAATATTAACTTCAGGTTTGCCAGAAGCTGAGCCGCTCATAGCTTTTCTGAAAGATGAACTCAAGCTCGAAATGAACACTAATCGAAATGTTTCGACAACTAACAGTGGTACGTTATGACGCTGTTTTTCAACGATTTTTAAATACTTTGAAATCACAAGTATATGTGTCATACTTTAGTTTTCATAAATCTATTGTCTCCGCTCATCCCAAAATTGAACAATAATAAATATTTTTGATAAGAAACTGTATTACTCCTTGTGTTAATTAAATAAAATTTTCATTAAAGATATAATTATTCGATAGAAAATTATTTCCAGTCATAGCTGATTCATTTCTTTCAGGATTAAAGTCACTATTGCGTATTTACCATGATAACAAGTCAGATGTTACACATCATATGCGACTACTGTAAGACTCGTTTCTTTTTAACACGCTTTTATAAGTTTCACTTGCATGTAACGGAATCTTAGAACTCGATTTTTACCCACTTAAAACGATCGGATTCATTCGAAATTTCGCACACTTGTCAAGGACTGATGACAATACAATAATTTCATAATTTTGTCCCATTGTCCTTTACAGGATCGTCAGGAATAAGGATAATCAGATTTGGCGACAATTCCAGATAAAACGTCCAGATTTGGCGATTTATTGCATATATCATTTTTAAATTTGGCGACTTGTTCCATGTACCATTTCCAGATATATATGGCCACTAATATCATACATCATTTCCAGATTTGGCGACTTATTTCAGATCTAGCGACTAAAGAATAAGGTGTAACCCTAAATCAACTGTTTTGAATTTAAAACTAATTTTATGCAAGTATTATACACTTGCGGTTAATAGAAATAAAACCAAAAAAAAGTTTTTTGTATCTGAGAAATTGGAGGTTGGGTGTGTGTTAGAAATTGCTAAGCATAATATAAACATTTTTCTGAAAATGAAAATAAAAAAAAAGGCTCGTGCATGTGGAAAAAAAAATAATTTGCGTTCTAAGTGCTAAATATTTTTAATTTTTATAAAGCAATACGTTTAGAAGTGATAATACGAATTAACATGAAAGAAACACGTTTAAAAGGGGAATAAATGATTGACACTTCATATTACCATGCTTTTATTAACTCGCTTTCTTTAATGTCTGTCCGGGTGGAATTTTGTAATTGATTTTAAACTGTGTGACTTCCCGAGGAACTAGAGACTTGAAATTTGGACTATAGATGAGAAGTGGATAACAATGCATGAAAATGTTAAAAAAGAAAACAAAAACGAAAAAGAGGAATTTATAATTTTTATTCCGTTATATAAAAACATGGTACATTAAAATTTTTTTAAATTCGAACTTTTTCTTCTTTACACACTTTTATTTGTTTGACCTGTTCAAAATAGACGGAATCTAATATAACGATACGAGACTCATTCAAGGCCTCGTAAACAGAGAGAATAAATACACTTCAGACCCGTTAATTAATATCCATTAAAGAGCAAGACTAATTCTACAGCCACGTAATTCCAGCTTCAAATATCAAATTCAAGGATAAATTTAACAATAAATAAATGATAGTTTAAAAAACTAAAAAACACGCTTTTATTGTAGTTCGAACTAAAAGAATAAAAAATAAATTATAGTTTGAAAAAAACTAAAAAACACGCTTTTATACTGAATTGAACTAAAAAGTTTTAAAAAAATAATTCTTAATAAAGAATAAAATGATTAACGAGAAAATGAATGTCATTGGGGTAAAAGCGTGGGTTGCTCTATAAATGTATGAATTGTCATAATTTTTAACTTCTATTCCGAAAAGCTGAATTAGTGTAAAAATGTATTACAAAGCACCCCACGCTTTTACCACGATGACATTCATTTTCTTGTTATAATCATTTTATTCTTTATTAAGAATTATTTTTTTTTTACTTTTTAGTTCGATTCAGTATAAAAGCGTGTTTTTTAGTTTTTTTCAAAGTATAATTTATTTATATTTCGTCCTTCGAGCCCCTTAGCAGACTCGCAGATTCTAAGCATTCGATTTCGATCCTTAAAAATTGTAACAATTCCACGACATCGAATGTACTATCTTCCCTTTTACCTTAATGTTTTCTGTTAAAATCTAAGACAAGATTGTCGAATAATAATTTAAGAAAAATCTGCTGTAGTAAATGACCGCAAATACCAGGTGTCAGTTAAGTGACTCTAAACATCTGATTTGTACTTTACAAATATCCTATCCTTAATCCAATTACGTTATTTGAATCCTTTACACAGCAGTGCTTCCCAATCTTTTTAACACCGCGAGTC
>BMAO01008060.1:0-33700 GCA_019973975.1 Trichonephila clavata | reverse complement strand
CAGAGTATATTCTTGGTTGCTGACATCTTTTTAGAGGACGATCTCTTGGAGCGTTAATAAATTTATCGATTACTACTATGTTTCAGCAGTACTAGTATACGAATAAGGAAGCACTTTATTAGCAGGTTAAATTAAATTCCTCATTTATTTACTCTTTTTTTACATATTTCTTTATTTACATCTTTGCCATTCCCGATAAATATAATTTTTACAATATTTCCAGACATCACGTTGCCAACCAATAAAAGATGCAGCCGCTACCATCTTTATTATTTAGAATCATCAATCTTTAGGATCTTGCCTGATGTCGTCAGACATTTGAAGATTCAAACTATCTCAGTTTAAATTATAGATCAAACGACATGAAGTATTTTGTGGTATCTTAAGATCAGTCACAAATAAAAGATGATAAAATGAATTAAGAGTTTGAAATGAATCAAATTTCTCCTGGAGGGGACTTTAAAAAAACTTGGCTTTTCTTTCACTGGGGGAAAGAAAAACCAATGTACTGTCGTGACAAATTTATATTTGTTTATCATAATGAATAAGAAGAATGCTGAATAATCTCATAAAAATTATTTCTACTTTCCCATATTTGTATCATTATTAAGATGCATCATTAAAATTGCCTCATTTACAAACAGTGAAATAAAAACAGTCTGATAATTTTTTAAGTAGAAAAGCTGCATCGTCCAAGTGGTTTAAAGTTTGAAATTTTGTACGTTTTTTTTTTTTTTTTTTTTTTTTTTTGTATTTTGACCTTACTGGTGTAATATTTCATGGCCCTCATTGAAAGGGACTTGAAATAATATTTTATAAATCAATCAATCACACAGAAATAGTTCACAAACATCAAAACTCGGCCTCAAAAAATAATCAACAAAAACAATAAAGATGGCGCAGCTGATGTTTGAAGCCATCCCAGGTGAGACTCCCTTGTTGAAAAGTTATTTGGAAAATTCATTTTATTTATTTTTATTTATCCAAAAATTTACCTTAGTAATATCAAGAAATCTTGATATATATTAAAGAAGTATTATTTTTGATAGTGTAATTAAAATGCGTTCAATGTGTAATTTTCACTCTAAATAAGTAAACAATTATACATTAATTTTTGCAGCTGCTAGTGTTTCGGGGGTTCCATTAGGTGACAAACAAACTGTTTTGACAGTTCGCAGTATGTTAGATTCCCAGTTGATAGCCCAGCCTGAAACAGGTAATTTGTTTGCAAATGAATTAGTTTTTGACCATTTTAATTGTTTTGTTACATCATTTCAGTCTGCCGAAATGTATTTAAATACAAATCAAATTAAATTCTGTATTGTGTAAGCTGTAACCAATATCAGATTTTTACAATACACTGATACAAGGTTGTTTTGTTATATTTATTTACTGACTTATTTTTAACCTCTAAATATCATAACTTGATTGCATCAATAACTTACGTTTTATTTCTTTTGATACCAAGTAAAACTCTAAGAGCAAAAAATATGCATGATTGAGAATATTATTTACTCAAACCTATGGTTTTAAGTTTCTCTCA
Organism: Trichonephila clavata; assembly: GCA_019973975.1. Classification (NCBI taxonomy): domain Eukaryota; kingdom Metazoa; phylum Arthropoda; class Arachnida; order Araneae; family Nephilidae; genus Trichonephila; species Trichonephila clavata. The sequence continues at coordinate 32,157 of BMAO01008060.1, read as the reverse complement.
GATCAAACTGTTCATAAATTTTACCTGCTTTTCAGCAAATAAATTTATATTTTGTTTGTTGACTTACTCTATGATTTTAACAACACATAAAAGAAATGTAGATGTAAATTTTAGTTTTATTTGCTGAGAAAAGTTCTTATTTGAATTGTTTATAAGTGTTCGACATATTGAAAGAGTCAGAATCAAAACTAATATTCATTTTTAGAAGAGTTTTAAAACTACAGGGAAGTACTACAAACTGCTGTTCATGAATTCTTGAGCTTAAATCTAATTTTTAATAAATGTTTATGTTTTTACTCAAATTACACAATAAAGTAAATATGCACGTTATCTAAAACAAGTGTTTTGTGGTAAAACGTTAATGATTTATAATATTTTGCCAAAAATGACAGGATATCTTCTAATAAAAATTAATTTATTTAATAATTATAAATTTTTAATTCTTAAGGTATAACATGTTTTTATTAATCTCTAAAAATAACTATTTGAAAATCTTTTTTTTTTTTCTTTTTCACAGATTACTCTTAATCAATGTGAAAATTCTGTATTTAAACTGTATTGCTGTAGAAAGCTGTTAAGCTGCTTCATTTGCAAAAACAATCTTTCAATTTACTGTTAACATGAAAATTGAAACTAACTATGAATTTTTCACAGATGTGAATACAAATAATTTAATGTTTTTATTTTTTTGATGTTTTTATTTAATGTTTATACATGGCTTAATCAGAAATTGTTACAGAAATAAGTATTTATGAAGACGGGGGAAAAAAACTAATGCATTTTTCCCCATCATTTTTAGGCTCCACTTTAGAAGACAGTGATGTATTCCAATGTGGAAAATGTAAAAAACAATTTTTGTCTATTGAAGTCTTTGTCAATCATAAAGCTGAATGCAACAATTCAACTGTTAGTCCCGTTACAGATTTAACATTGCCTTCTAATGTATGTGGAGTATCTCAAAATACAGTTCTTCTTCAAAAAATTCAGGTGGCATTTTATACTTATACATATTTTTATCTGATTTAGTATAGTTTTTTTCTACTGATATTGTATTTTTAAGGAAATAACTTCTCTGGGTAACTCTTCGTCAATTGCACAGTTTAGATCACTTGCTGAAATCCAATTATTTCCATAATAATTTTTTTAATACATTATTTTGTTCACATAATATAAATAGTTTTGTGTAAATTTTGATTCAGTTGTTTTAATGGGAATCAAAGTGCCTTAAAACAGCTGAAAGCTTTAAACCATAGCTTCCTTTCACCTTGAACTCTTAAGTTGTTAACTTTCACACCTTACAAATAATTTGAAATTTAAATGTAATAATGTGAGGGAACTAATAAATCTATTTTTATGTAATTATTATAATTATGTCATAGTTTGGTTATTAAAAAATAACTTTTGTTCAATATTTTTTTTTTACTTATTTTTTGTTAAGTTTTCAATAGTACTTTCATAATCAAGTATGCATTAATGACTAAACCTTTTTGTAATAGCACTCCCCCCTCCCCCCTTTCTTGGGAAATTGCATTTTTCTATAAATTTAGCAATTGCCTGTGTTTTAGTTTATTTTTCAAATAAATCTGAAATTGTAATTCTTCAATATAAGAACTTTTTAAAGTGTGAATTCTAAAAATAGTATAACTTATATTGTCATAAGAATGTATTAATCTGTTTTCAGACTACACCTTACTTTGGTATTAATAAATTTGAAAAGGATATCCTTCTATTTTTAAAACCTAAATTTTTTTTAATTGTATCTCTGAAGCAATATGCAGTCAATATTTTTATTTCTTTTAACATTTGTAAAATTTCTTATTTCCTCTTGAAGTGCAATAACTTGTCTTTTAAAAGGTAATTGTTTTCTAATATTATTTTGCAAACCTCAGAATCGAGAAAAAAAATCTCACTAACTGTGCAATATATTAGCTGTTCTAAATTAAGAAAAATGTGCACAATAAATACAAATATGAGTATAAACCATAAATTAATTGGACAAAACAAATGTAAGATATCAAACCTATTTTAAAGGGATTACTTACCTTTGATGTAAATTTCTCGAGGGTAGCCAGGTTTGTTCAAAGGAACTCTGGATAGAATTAAACTAAATTATATTTATGATTCAGACTAAAACAAATTCTAAATTAGTCAAAACAAACTTTTATTTTAAGATACACATCAATTTTAAATTACATAGTCATTTAACACATCTGCCTTCTTATAAATTATTTGCATGGTGTGTATATATATGTACATGTGTACTGAGTGTTTGAGTTAATTTTTAACATGAATATTTGTAACTTCATGTAATTTGAAATTCATGTTATTTAAGGGTTGTCATAATTTTTAATCGTGCTATTTCAAGTTCAAGTACTATACTGTATAGTACTAAACTGTAAGTATATAAATTGTCAGAAGTTAGCCTTTACAACAGATAACTGTAAGTAAGATATAGTGTTTCTTGCCCAACCTTCTCAGATTTAAAAAATCCAGCATCAGTGGCCCTATCATTTCTAGGCTAATCATCACAACCCATAACATGCATGCCAAATTTGGCACTCAATAAAATTCAGTGAAATTCTATATTATTTTACAAAATTATCAGATAAGGTTAATTCACCATCTCCTCTGCACCTCACAAATTTTTGGTCCTTCATTTTGGTTTGCTGTGCATGTACTCTAGTATGAGTAGTAGTGCAATATTATTTTTAGTTTTAACTTTATTGAAGAAATACTTATATATTATGTACTTTATTTCTAATTTTAATAAATATGTTTTAGAGATGCATATTACTAATCATGTACAATTTAAATTTGTTTAGTTATGTTAGAGGAATAGTTATATTTCATATTTTTAAATTAGTGCATAATTAATATATAATAAAACACTAAATCTGTATTATTGACCCCTATTCTCTGACTCTGCTTGCATTACCTTGGAATCGAATTGTTTCAAATATTTAATTCTGTTGGCATCCAGAATCAAATAAGGTAGATTGGCCTGGACACCAATGCTACAAAGTTGCCAACCCATGCTCTAGACTGATGTTAATGAAAAACAACTCTGGTTTAAGCTTTCAAAGTTAATTATTAAAAAATGTGCCAGTGTGTAGGAGTGTGCAAAGTAAAATGTTTAACTTAAGAAAACAAAGGAAAGGTAGAATGCAACCTTAGAAATGGAAGATAAAAAAATTTGGTTAGAAATTGAATACAATCAAACAGCTCATAAGACCCTGTTAATGTGAAATTATGTTAATATTAAAAAATCATGGCTTTGTTATTTTTTTATTTGAAATTGAGTTATCTATTTATAATTTGCTTATGTTATTTCTTTATCTCTAGATACCTTCGTCAACACTAACTACTTACCCTCCAAGCCTAGTTTTAACTGAAGCCGATCTCTTACAATTCTCAGCTGCAGGGTTGGATCCAAATGCTGTAACAACAACTGTGACATCCAATTCTAATATAAATGTGGTTCCTAGCCATGCTGTCATGCCTCAAACCACTTATACTTCACAAGCTCTGCCTGCCACTGTACAACATGTCCTTCAGCAAGTTGCTAGTCAAGACCCACAACATTCTCAAACTGTTGAACTTTCAATCATCAATGACAAATTTATTTCAAGGCCTATATTTTTAACTAGTCAGCAAGCAAATAGTGCTATATCTGGTGTTGTTTTGAACATCAGTAACTCTGCTGAGCCTGCTTCAGTTTTGTGCAGTAATCCTGGCACAGATAAAAATGCCAGTGTAGTTGTAGAAACCCCCCATTGTGAAACTTTAGATTCAGGAAATAACAATGATCAAAATGGTAATGATAAAGAACCAAGCACTGTAAATATAATTACAGAATTTCATAGTAGCATGGTTAAATCGAAAAAACCACCATCAGAAGCTGAAAATGATGAAAATCAAAATAAAAAGGTATTCGGAATTTAGCGGTATTCTTTTCTCCCCTTTGCATCCTCCCTGTAAAAATAAGTACTTTGCATTATGTGATTTTCCTCAGCTTAAAATGTTTTTTAAAAGTTTTCAAAATATATGTACTTAAAACATTTTTCCCTTTTAAATTAAACTGTTTTACAGCAAATGGACCTTTTTAAAATTAGCTGTTTCAAGAAAAAAAAATTATCTCCTTAAATTAACTTTGTAAATTGACATGTCATTGAAATTTTTCCTAATTATAATTTATGCTAATGTATTTGAAGTGTCTAATTATTATAATTTAATAACAGTCAATGTATTTTGCTTTTTTAATTAATGAAAGAATTAGTTTTTTGTAATTAAGAATTTCTTATTAGTTCCTAATAAATATTTTACAATCTCTCTTTCTCCTTCATTATATTAAGGTATGTCTTTCAGAAAAGAAATTCTGTTTTTATTTTACCTTAGAATATGAAATTCTAAGATATTCTTGAAGTTTTCAGCAAATATTAAAAATGTAATTATCTTATATTATCTATATGTTGATATAAATGTATGTGTTTAGTTTTGCACAAAAAACTAAGACTGCTTTTTAAAAACTTTAGTTACTTCCCCCTTCAATATTCTAATAAAGGTTTATTAATAAATAGTTTATATGATTTTTTTTACAAAATTCCTTGGACAATATGACAAATTAATGTTTACTCAAAATAATACCATTTCTTCTTTAAATCATTGTATTAAAATGAATAAAAACATTGCCAGAAAGAGCAAGTTTGGCTCATAATTCTGAGTTAACTTTTTCTACTTAATCATCTATTTAGTTAAAATTTAAGTTATGCCATTTAAAGCATTTCTTATAACACTTTTAAAAAATATTTTATAAAATATATCATTAAACATTTAAAAATATTTTTAGATGTTTAATTATAATGTATGTTTGAAGGATCTGTGTATTTTAAATTTAAATATTCTTTTATGGTAGATATTTTCTAACTTTCTCCTTTATCATTATATAAATACAAACTTAAAGAAGTTTGTCAAAAATTAGCAAAACTTTACGATTAAAGTTATAGAGACCTGTTTTTTTTTTTTTAAAGTATACTTTTATTTCTACTCTTATGTGAGGAAAGATATAAATTGCAATAATTCTTGCTTTGGGCAACTTTATGAAATATTTTACTTAAAAATAAAATATTTATGTACTTTTTGTTAATTGACAAAAACACTTTTATTTAACTCTTTGTATTGTACTTCATGTGCCTAAATAAAATATGCATTTAAAAAAAAACTGTAAAAAAATTAAAAATCTACTGATTTTAATTTTTTAACTGCAGAATTTTACATTACATTTTTACAATATACTTATTTTACAGAAGTTTAGCTTTCTGCATTTATTTTATTAGCATTGAGTAAATTATATACTGTGTAGTTGTTTCCCAACTTCTATGCCACAGTAAATTGCAATAATTGAAAACTATTTGATGGGGAGAAAAGTGCAGTTACTAAGTGGTCTTAATGATAACTGTCATTGTCAAGTCCTTGTACATATTAAATCTGTTGTACCTTGAAGTCCACACATTGGTACGGTTTGAAGAGTTGTTTGCCAACTTAGGTGTCACTCTCATCTCTTGACTTGATTAAAAATATGTCCATCCCTTATAGCCCTTGTATAACTTCAAAGTGCAACATTAATAATCTAATTAAGGGAAGGAGGAAACATTCATCAATAAAATGGTGCTTATGTATAAAGTATGTAAGTCTATTAAGAGAAATTCCAAGAATAAATCTACAGAATTAAAACCAAATCATCAGAAAGTTGCAGTACCTTTTTACAAAACATGATTAATGTTAAGGTTTTCTTTTATTCTGATTTTAATTTAATTTTATTCTTTTTTACACAGGATAACAAATTAAGTTGTGCTTACTGTTTGAAGTTCTTCACCAAAAACTTTGATCTTCAGCAGCACATCCGATGCCATACTGGAGAAAAACCATTTCAGTGCATTGTATGTGGTAGAGCATTTGCTCAAAAATCTAATGTTAAAAAACATATGCAAACTCATAAGGTAAAACAGTGATCAGTATTTGTAAATTATATTTAAAATCTTGTGTAAAAAAGAAACTGTATAAAATGATATTTTTAAGATTTCATGTTGTTTACATAAAATTTTTAAAACTTTATTTACAGTGATTCATTTATAATGGGAGACATAAATTAATTCTTTAGAAAAATAGATTATTGTAAACATGAAGTCCTACATTTGTGGATATTGAATTTAATACACTAAATTATAAAAATTTGCATTTATTTTTAAAAAAATTTAATCATGATTTTCTTTTATTACTTTTCATTTTAAAAGAATTACTTTGAAAAATTTTTTTCTCTAGTTTTTAAGTGTATTAATTTTATTTTTTTTTGAAAATAAAGAAGGAATCAGAGTATAAACTAAAATAATTTTCTCTATTACAGAAACATTTACATTTTAAGATGCTTAAAAAATAAACAATTATCTTCTAAAAAATCAATTTGAGTAAAAAATGTATTGCAAGAAAGAAAAGTTTAATAAAATTAGTACTTGTACTAATAATGCTATATACCCTTTAGGGACTTTACTTCTGTAGAAAATATATTGGGTGTTTGTAAAAATTTGACCCCAGATTTCATTGTTAACAAAAGCATGCACTTTTTACTATGCTAATGTCTCTTTTACAATAATGTAAGGTACACCTCCGCATCCTGGGTGGGCCTAGGATTCTAGGGGGCCCAAAGCCTTTGTTTTGTTATGGTTTTGCAATCCTTTGTAAAATCCAGCTTTTTAGCCCACAACCCGACTTTGCTGGGGGGGGCTAGTATTCTTTGTTATGCCACTGCTCTTTTATAATCATATTATTAATTGACCGTTATCTAAATATGTTGTAAAACATATAGCTTTAAAAAATTGAGGGTATTTTTTTTTTATTTCTATCTTTGCAAAATTAATATTTTCTGTAGAAAATAGTACATTTTTTCTTCCCATCAAAAAAATTTTTTGATTCTATGGAATCTAAACATGAGTTAAGAAAAGGAATCAGTCTTGGAACCACAACAAAAATACATATATTCAAGACATTATTTAGAGGGCACTCCTTCTGTTACAGTAATTAAAAAGTGATTTGTCAAGTTTTAAAATGATGATTTTGATCTAAAAACTACTCTGGATGACCTCCTGGCATTAATAATGACATTTAATTATAATACATGATTACCAATGTGCTTCCACATGAAGAGATTTCTGTTGGAATAGATATTTGTAATTTGACTACATTTTTCACCATTAAAACAACTGGAACACACTTTGAAGCTCGTTAGATGGGTTCCGCACATTTTGACAAAACATAAACTAAACCATGTTTCCATATTCATCTCTCTTTGCCTGTCTATAAAACAAGTCTTTCTTTGATAAAATAAGTGGAGATGAAAAATGAGTTGTGTAAAACAATATAAAAAGAAAAAGAAGTTTGCAAGTGTGGAAGAGCAGAATCTATAGCAAAGACTTGGCTGATTAAATGAAAATGTTATGTATATTGTGAGATTGCAAAGAAATAATTTTTTTATGATCTCCTTCTACACATTCAAGCAATAACTATGAAGGAATACTACAAGCAATTTTCTCAATCAATACTGAAACATAGACAAAACATCCTAATGTGTTCAATAAAAAAGGCTTTTCTCACCATGGCAATGCTAGACAATATGTCGGTTAAGAAACATGGCACAAGGACTCAAGAAGTTAAAATAAGTAATGGGCTAAGACCTGCTGTATACATTATCCTTGCCCCTTCAGTTTTTCATCTGTTTCATTCTCTGCCAAATAATTTGAAATGTGGGGGAAAAAATTTATTCAATCTACTTCAAAAATTACCTTACAACTTTCTTTGAAGTAAAATCACTTAATTTTAAAAACAAGAAATGTGAAGAAATTTGGGTTGCGAGATATTTAAAGATTGCATTACTGATTTATAAATGCTATTTTTCGTGAAAGTGTCTTATTGAACATAGTTTCAAACTGTAGTATTTGATAGAATTCACAATCTTAAGTTATCTTTCCATTCTCCCTTGGAATCTTAAGTAAATACTGATAATGTACTTTTGGGATCCCTAATAGTCTTTACATATTTTCAACCAGCTCTTTGGCAACTAGTACATAATTTTTCTTCTATGTTTAGATCACAGATATACAGTGAAAATAGGTATTTACAAGAAACACCTGATTACTAGTAAATCAATGTTGATGCATCTTAATCAAATATGACTTTGCACTACGAAAAGTCTGTCTTAATTCTATGTGATACTAGAAATTTTCATTGGTTCAAAGAAGCTAAAATAACTTCATTTTAAATTAAAAGGAATGTAAATGCTATCAGTTTTTGTATCACCTGTTGTTCTCAATATTATCCAATTTGTATCATGATAAACAAAAACATAATTAGCATTAAAAAAGTTTTTTTTTTTAATTTCATGAAATAGCAACATTGCTTTACCAGATATTTATCTCTGAAATTTTGTATGTATCATAGTCTTGAAAACAATAAGCTTCATATTCAATTTAATTGTGCTTGTCCTATGTTACTTCAATTCATAATTTAAAGAAAGAAACACTTTTAGAACAGAAATTACTATACATGAATTATTCTCTTATAAATATAATCTTAAAATTACTTATCTGGGCAATGTTTTTTTTTTTTTAATAACAGGTCTTAATTTTTTTGGTAAAGGATTATTTTTGTACCTATATAATTTTTTCAAGCTTAATTGTTACTGGAATGCAATTTTAGGTGTGGCCAGATGGACTAGCAAAAACACTACCCCATTTGTTGGGAAAAAATGGATCCTCTTGCAGTGATGGAGAAATTTCACAGGACAATAATTTACCAGATGCGCCTGAGCAACCAAATGTAATGTTTAATTTTGTCAAATTTTTGTATCAGTAATGTGTATGAAATATTTTCCTTGATTTTATCATGTTTATTATATAGATATAAGTAAGAAAAACTTTTAAGTTAACTGAATAATTTAATTGCTTTTTAAAATTTGCATTTATTATTAGTTGAAATCAATCAAGTGTTTTTCAGAATACCTTTTTATTAACGCATTATCATGTAAAGTTGTTTTAAAGAAAGGTATTTATTCTCTTTTATTGTAAAAAAAAAGTAAATCTATTTATTTTAGCCTAAAAGATATTGTATTAATTATATTTAATTGAATTTTTTTAATAACAGTGTATGCTAAAATGTAATTTTTTAAACTATATAGGATATGATTTATATAAGTAATTTCGAGCGATATATAGCTATTCATTTTTTTGTGTGTGATACATATGTAATATTAATTTTTTATTATTATAAAATATGATTTGCAAGTGTCAATAATTATCAAATTGACATAGTAAATTAATGTGTTTCAGAAAAATATCATTTAAAGAAAGAAGTATCTAATGTACATAATTTAAACTTTTCAGTATTTAAAAATATATAAATGTCAGTTACATTTATGTTAATGTTATTGTAATTGTTATTTACATTTCAATGATCTCTTACAAATATCCAGTATAAGTAAACAAATTCAAGTAAACATTTATGTAAAATACAACAAAATTTTTACATGCTTTACAAGTCTTGTCCAGTTTTAGACAGGCACTGCTGAATATACTTTTGTTATTGTACAGATTGTCGTTGTTTCCTTTGTGGTTAAATGAATAATTTAGAAATAAAAAAAAATTTGTTCTATGAAATTATTTTAATTAAAATGAATTATTCTGAGTGTTTTTAATTCAAAATGTTTTTTAAATATGTTTATAACAATGATACTGTTTATTGGTAAAGTTTTATAAAATGAATCATGTTTGGACATTGTTCTATTTGTAATTTTTTTTTAAATCATGGGATGTATTATATGAAATAATGTAACCAAGATAAATAATATAAATACATTAATAAAACATACATTTTTTCCCTACAGAATCTTGAGCTAGATAAGAATGGTTCAGATATCGACAAAAGCTCTTATGCATGTCCCTATTGTCCATACATTGGAAATAGCTATTATAAATTAAAAAGTCATATGAAGAAACATGATACTGAAAAGGTTTGTATAATATTATCAAATGTATTATATTTTGTATTTGTATAAATGAGTTATCTTTTTCATGTGTGATCAAATTGTGTGAATCTGGATGCAGTTATTATTTTTGTATTAATACCAATCAAATATAAATACATTTACTATAAAAAAAAAATTCTGAAATATTATTTATCAAAATTATTCTATTAATTTTACTGTATATCCTCCTGCAATTTTTTCCCTAACATACCTGTTTTTTATTCCTATACAATTTAAAGAAATCAGATGTGTACAAAGTGAGTTGTGCATAAATTCTTATATTTCATTCAATGAAATCTTTTTTCTCCTAATCAGGGCCGATCCTAGGGTGTTGGCTGCCCGCGTGCAAAGACCTAATGTGCCGCCCCCTAGAGAGTTTTTCAAACTTTGGTTTATACTTAACGTTGACGTTATAAACTTATCTACCTGTATAAAGGTGAAACATTAATAAAAATGCAAATAGAATTTGAAGTGCAAAACTTTATTTTTTCGCCAGCTATTAGTTTCTAATAGTGACACAATATTTTAACAAAATAATAAACAAAACAAAAATATTACCAGTAAAATAAAAATAGACATCTTATAATTAGAAATACTAAACAGTATTTATGCAGAAAATATAATTTAATAAAAAAAATACTAAGCATAAATCTTGTGAAATAAAACGTATATTCACAGGTGTTAAAAATTAAGAGAATTTTTAGATTTGGTCGATTATCTCTAGAGCTTCTGGATAGATTTAAATGCAATTTGGTTTATGCATAGGTTTGATATAATACAAATAATAACCCTCTTCAAGAGTTATAATATACGTACAAGATCGAGAGTAAACACTTTTCAGAGTCATAAGGTATGAACAGTGGTTGCAGAATAGAACAAAATATGGAGTTAATAGGAGGTATGATTCCCTCTTGCAGATATACAGGCCTCGCACCATGATTTTACTTCGGAGGTAATGAGCTCCTGTGGTAATTGGTTCCACTCGTTAAGCATCGAATTATTAGGGCTTGGAGGGAGGTTACGAGTCGCGATTGCCCTCCGTAGAGTATCCAAAGCATTCTGCATATAGTTGAGGTCGATAGATCTGGTTGGCTAATCCAATTGGTGAATATCCTCAGATTTCAGAAATAATGTGGCCTCGCATTATCATCCTTTGAAATGATATTAGGGCCAACTGCTCCCTTGAACAGGTGAAAATAGGGCTCTAAGATCTCATTACTATATCTCGCTGCAGTTCGAATGTCTCTTTCAATGACATTTGTATATGTGCGACAATTCACTGTAATGCCTGCCCAGATCACCAAGCCTACTTTGTCGTAATGGTCGATTTTTCGAGCATTAGCAGCGTTCCCTGGTTCTCTTTATACTAAAGTACTGTGAGAATCACTGATTAGGCTGAACTGGAACACATCAGTGAAGAGAACATTTACCTATTGATCCATGCTAAATCTCTATGATCTTCGCTTCATTTTAAACGGACTCTCAACTCAAGCTACAGGTTTTTTAGCAAACAGCCCTCTTATAAAGTCTTCTGGAAACAGTCACCCTTGAAACTAGGATTCCTGTGGCCGCATATAATTTACGAGATAGCTGAGAAACTGTAACACCCCTGTTACGCCTCGCTATAATGGACAAATGGCGATCTTCTCTGGACATCGTGGCTCTCGGACAACCTTGTCCAGGCTTCCTCACGACAAATCCGGTATCCTGAAACTGTTTCCATGAGTTGAACTTGATGCTGAGTGTTAAGAAATTATCTGGATTTGAGGTTGCCCTGTGGAGAATTGTCTACCCATAATTCTCCACCTCATTCCGTTATCTAGATACACACTTTGTTGGTTTCTCATTTTACTTTGTGAATTTTGATTTTACCGATTATACTTCGAAAAACGCTCAAGAAATTTGGCGAGTTGTTCTAAACGAAATGCATATTTTGGAACGCTCGCTTATAAATTCTTTTCTTCGACTAGCTGCACCCACACAAACATATATGCTAATGTATTCAACGTACAAGATTTACATCTTTGCTTTGAAGCAGTATTTTTACATTTCGTTCATTTTTTTTATGAAATTTACAAAATAGGCAAATTTTTTAAATTTTGAACATCAGTGTAAATCAGTCCTTCTACAAAGACTACCTAATAATTAACCTAAAATAACTTTTTTGGCTTTCTGAAAAGCAAATTTGTCAGCAAATTCGGTGAAATCAGTTTTTTCAGAGATTTCGGATTCAATAGAGACGATAGTCGAATCCGGAAGCTTTTCTAGTGCCGTATTATTTCTCAAGTAATTTTTAATAATTTTAATTGTTCTGAAATTTCTTTTACTTGAAGCCACAGAATCAGGTAAGATTAAAAGCCTTCTTATTGCAAGAGCGAAATTTGGAAAATCATTTTTGAGCGAATGAGATCATTTTTGACTATATTTTCTACCGTCTCAATTGGCTGTTTTTACCAGGAAAAATGTTTTTGAATGAAGTTATTTGATTTAAGCCTTGCATACCTTCAATATCGTTTACAATACTTCCTTCCTGTATGTCACATTTAATTTAATGTCTAAGTCCAGACGGGCTTTCATCATTAGAAACGTCGTGAAACTCATACAGAAAGCAAAATGTATGTTGAATGGCACTCAGATAATATCTTTCATTTACCGAAGAGACCTCGTGATCACGAGAACTGCAAAATAGAAAGCAGCCTTCATTTGCTGGAAGGGCTTTGAAACTGGTTCATCACTACCTCGGTAATCAAATAAACGGACTTTTTTCATGAGCTTCGAGATGTAAGTTTCAGGATCAATACCTAAATCTCTTGCAGGTGCTGTTGTTGAATCGACAAATATCTTAAAATTATCGTTTTTGATTGTTTTATGATTTGTGTCTTAGTGCCTTTTAAAATTATATTCCTTCGCAACTGAAATAGAGTTTTTACATATCAGGCATAATAGTTTATTCTTGTTTTGGGCATAAAAATAATGCAGTTCCCATTTTTCTTGAAAATTACGATGTTCCTTTTCCATTGACCTTTTCTTACTCATTTTAGTTGAAGTTTGTTTATTATTATTATTAAATAACTTTTTAGAATAATATGCATTAAAACCAAAATCCACTTTCATTTGCAAACGATTGAGCAAGCACTGCACTTTGTCTTGATCGTCTGTGACACACACACAGCCTCTGACAACAATTTTAGCCTTTCATCGCTGATTGAACACTCCAAAGATAGACTGAGAAAGAGGAATATAAGTCGCACACACGATAAATTGTGATGTTATCTGTTAAGTTATAAGGATGTTTACATTATACCTCTAATATTCTTCAACTCTAGAGTGGGGTTTTATTGGACAAAAAATTATTTACCTCAAATAATTTTCAAATGAAAAAACTTTGAAAGTTTGATACTTTTGATGAGGGGCGGCCCTCAATTTATGTATTGGCAGTCACGTGTTTGACATGCCTGGGATAAATGGATGAGTTGATATGAAACTACACTTCGACTAGGGGATGGAGTATTCATATAAACGGGCAGATATTTATAGGTCAGGATTAGCTTTTAATATATGTTTCTTTATTAAAAGCTAATCATGATTTATTATATCTGCTTTATTTTTGCTCTTAGTGCTATGTTGTGAATATCTTGATTCGCTTCTTTGATTATATGGCATCTTGTTACATTTAGGGCTTTTTTTTTTAAAAAAAAATCACATTGAATCTGTAATTTTTTAAACACATTACTAAAGTACCATTAAGTAATTACAACATAAAATAAAGTTTAGAATTTCGGAAAACTTGGCTAACAATAATACTGTGTGAATAAAGAAGTGTTTTTCAAAAGGGCTTTGTAATGAAAATCATTCAAAAGAAGCTGCAAGATTTTTTCTCAAATTACTAGATACCAGATAAAATCACAAGAAACTACCTTTTAATAGAGGTATAATACGAGCATTGTTTATAGACATTGTAAAACCCTTGACACAAAAATCACTGTTTTCTCTATTTTGTTTTTATAAATTGTAAGGCTATTATTAAATTGAAAACTTTTAATTTCCCCCAATGCATATTGAATTTAAGCACTCATTTGCCTTAAGTTATATTAACCATATTAGATATCTTCGCAAAGCAACTTTCGTGAAAATCATTACTCTGAGATCCTTTGTTAAGCATAGATTTACAGTGCGCCGCCAGTGCCATTGATAAGCAAAAAAAAAAAAAATTAAACCACGTTTTCTATAGCGGTTTTGCCGGCTCTGCTACGAATTTTGCTATCAAATGAAGGATGTGTGTAAAGAGTACACATTGATGGACAATGGACCAACACACTATACATTAGTATTCTACTTTTCTTAAACTGTGTTATACTATTGAGAAACCGAAACTTGTTTTGATTTTTCAATATCTGTTCAAAATTCAACATATTTATTGAACTTATACCGTAAAATCCGGCATATAGCACGCACCGGCAAATGACGCACGCCTATACTTTCAAGCTGCATTTTTTAATTTTAAGATATATTCGCCGTATAACGCACACACCTCATTTTTTACGAAGATCCCTGAAATGTAAGGGCGCAATGCTCTTATGTTTTGAAATCATGTATTCGATGTATTATCGCAAGATTTTGAAGAAATAGTATACTTCTAGAGCTACAACCCTTAAAGTTCCTAAGGAATGTCTTTTCTTTAAAATTAATAGTATTTCGGTATATGCAGAAGACTAATTTTTTTATACTCATCTATTTTTAATTTTTCAAGCTATCATTTTTATATCCAGCGTATAACGCACACCCAAAAATTTCGATATTATTTTTTGTGTTAAAAGTGCGCGTTGTACGCCGGAGAAATATGAGAAATCATTTTGAGAAATTCGCAAAAATTTTTGCTTGATTGATAGAATTATCTGCGGCCGCCCCTTGTCTTGGCCACCCGTGTGCGGTGCACACGCTGCACACCTGCTAGGATCGGCCCTGCTCCTAATACTTCTTTTGATAATTCAAACAAATGTTAATCCAAAGTGCCCAATCAGGACTCTGGAGAAGATTTTTGTGTGTTCTCCAGTGAAATTTCTTTATTTTACTAGATCAATTGTTTAGGATCTTTTACTGTTTTGGAGAAGGAGAACATTACAAGTCATAATAGAATGTCTTTTAGGATCTATTTGTTGCTTTGACTTTAATATAAAACTCACAGTAGTATATTGTAAATAAGTGATAAAAAAATATAACACACTCATTGCCCTATGAATCCCAAGAAGTAATAACAACATATCTCCCAGAAGATACTAAGTTTTTTGCTTTTATTGGAGCAGTTGAACTTTTTTTGTTCTCCGTTTCATACTAGGCCTTAACAATTTATGCAATTTACAACAATTTAACTTTTCACAATTTGCATGCTTGAAACCTAAATAAGATGCTATTACTGAATTAAGCATTCAACCTATATACTAAATTTCGATATATTTAATATTTTCATGCGTTGAAAATTTATTATTTGTTATGCAATTGTTTTAAGTACTTTGTATTTATTCATCATGCTAGAGACTGAGTAAATGGAGTTATAAAGAATTTTTTTTAAAAAAACCAAACAATAATTTAAACTTGAAACAGCATCATAATTGGTATGATAAAACATGTAAAAACTGTTTGCTGTTTTAAATGTCTTGTTCATGTTGTGTGGATCCACCTTCATAGTTTATTTTTAAAATATATGTATGTGTTTATATGCATGTGTGTATATTGTTTTCTTTCATAACTGCAACTTGTTTCAATACTAAAAATTTAGAGAAAAACGTTTTTTTTTAAATTTTATTTGTAAATTACCTTTTATTTCCATTTTTCTAAAATTTCAGAAAATATTATTAATTTTCAAAAAGTTTTTTGTTGTCTAAATTATTAAAATTTTTAAGAATATGATAGGTTATAGAAGTTAATTTCAGTTACATATTGAAAAAATACTTGATACTTTTGTATGCATTTCTATTATTCATGCTATAAACTACATTAGTAATATAAATTCTTGCACTACTTTTTTCTTTTCTTTTTCCAGGTGTATAAATGTATTCTCAGTAGTTGTGGACAAATGTTTAATGAGCTAGATCCATTTCTAGAACATACTAAATCACATGAAAATGAAATGACCTACAGATGTCATGAATGTAACAAAAATTTTCCATCATTATATGATCTGGGTTCTCATCAGTTTTCTCATAGTCTTTATCCTAATTCAAGGCCACGAACTAGCCGTAGGTTAGTTTTATAATTTTGCTTAACTTTAAGCAAATCTCAACTTTTGTTTAAAATAGGTGCTTTCATTTGAATTTCTAAATTTATCAAAATTAATTAATTCAAATTTACTTTATAAATGATTTATTTTCAAATTTTAAGCCATTTGCATTTATATTTGATTTAGTAATTTAATTTTGTCTTTTAAATTTTGAAAACATATTCAAATTATTACATTGATAATATTTATGTGTATAGTACAAACCATCATGTACTTGAAATTTAAGAAGTTGAAAAACCAGATAAATGTTTTACGTCTGCTCTATATTGAATTATAGTATTGGGTATGAAAGTACATGATTGTTAACTTCAATACTAAAAAATTTATGTATTTGTAGATAACTGTTTAACTTGTAAAATTTGGATTGGCTTCCTGTGAATGAAAAAAGTTTATTTTTTAACTAATTTTGAAGTTAGATATTATTTTACTTAATGTTTTTAATCTTTTACAATCTTAATTCAGAAATAGTATGCAAAATAAATACATTTCTCTTTTTTTGATAACCTTATTAGCCTGATTAAAGAAACATTTATTATAGAGATCTGATACAGGGGGAGTTAGTCAGATATCCAATGTAATAATTTCATTGTAATTTCTGATATTCCTTCCTTTAAGATTAATGTAACAGTTATCTGTGAGATATAAAAAAATTGAACTGACTTTTAATAAATGTAAATAAACACGCTTATTGGGCAAAAACAATATAATAATATAACAAAGCTGACACTAAAAATATTGAACTAAAACTTCGTGTTTCAATTCATAAAATCAACATGTAAACAAGTTTATATTTAATCATTATAAACAAGACAGTCATCTGTTTCCAAAAGCTTTTCTATTTTTCTTATTTTTCATTGAAACAAATTTTTATATTGATAATTTTGTTTTTTAAAATAGATTTTTTGCATGTTTTGTTGTTCCATAAACTTTTAATTAATTAATTTGTCTTCTAATGGGAGGCCTTATTTCATTTCATAAAAATAATGATTAATTATATTGTCTTTCATTTGAAAATAAACACAATATTAAATGTTTATTGGATTTAGAATGCATATAAATTATTCCAATCTACATCCTAAAGGAAAAAAGCATATTATTACGTTGATTGGGGTTCGAGGATTTTATGCAAATCAGTCGCTAACAACACGACAGTTCTTAAATAGCGATGAGAATTTATTGTTGAAAATCAATCCTTGAAATACAGGATTCAACAGCAAAATTCGCAGAATAAATATCAGAAGGATTTCACACCTTCAACAGCACTCGGACACAAGTATCAGTGTCTAACATACGTGTATGTAAAAGATTATCCACAAGCACCGCTCGTTCTATTGAACAGCCAATCTAATCACTAGTCTTCTTTACAAGGCAAGTTTACTAATTGCTAGTCAAAACCAGACCAACTAATCACTGGGGTCATTTTGGGGACTATCTATATACCTGGCAGAAACTCTGAAAAAGATCCACTTGCATCATAGATCATGAAATTAGTGGATTTCTTGACTAATTTCTAGAAAAATCCATAGAATACCTGAACTCACCAAAAATTATGCCCAACTTGGCTCTAGTGCCAAGATTTCGCCAAGTTTCCATTAAATTGCCAGTATAGCATAAGAGATGGTGTTGCTTGCGAATATTACAATAAATATAACATAGAGTAATATAAATGCATTACACATCCAAATACAAATTATTTACACTCTACACAAAATTCGTAACAATATCATTGCTAAACTGAGTAATATATGAACTTTTAACCCCTTATCTGCTGAGGAAAAGTTACATGATTCATTCCCCAGTGCCACTATTTTTCACATAGGCACATGTAGTTATGTGGTATGCTGTGGGGAAATAAAGGCTATAAATATGTAAATCCTTCTGAAATAAGTAAATTCTTACAAACACATTGTCAAGGTCATTTGATTACATTCCAAAACTTTTGGTATAGTTTCACAGATAGCAGTACAACGCAAAGGATTTTATTTCAGAAAAGCATATATATTTGCCAGGCTGAGCGAAGCATATATGTATGCCCACAACATTAAAGGGTTAATTATTTCTAAGATTGCACATTTTTCCTATTCATTTGCAGAAGTCAATCAGTTTTAACAGTTCAGTTCTATTTTTAAATTGTATATATATTAGATTTCTTTAAATTAATGAAGGATAAAAGTACATAAACTAAGAATTTTGAAGTTTCTTAGCTTTCTCTGTTATGGGTTTGGTTCACTGTTTTTGCTGAAGTAACAAAATGTATATTATGAATTCTAAAATTTATTCATCAATGCAACTAAAATTAAGCTAAATGTAATTTTTGCTATTGCTTAATTTAGTATTACAATATTGCTCTTTTAGGCTGTATTACTACATAATCCAATTCTCTTAATATATTTATATACTTCATGTCCTACTAAGTTAAGGTGAACCTCCAATGTCCTTAGGTATTTTGGACTTTTTACAGTCTTTTGTGTGGAAATTGTACTATAAAAATTCAACAAAAAGATTGGTTTTCTGTATTATCTTCTATTATACTCCTAAGATATATGCTTTATTGATATTACAGCTTTATATGTACTTTGAAAAAAGTCATTAGAAGTCTTCATTTTTTTATTTTTTTTTTTTTATGTTCTGTCCAATTTGCAATAAATTATTCTAATTCTTATGTCAATAAATTAAAACTCTACAAATGAGGTATTTCTCATTTTTCAAATGGTTTGTGCTATTGAAGTTATTTTGTTTTACCAGAAAACTACTTAACATTTTCAAATAAAAGTAAAGAATATACTTCAAATAATTAAAATTGCTGAAAATAAAAATCCACAAATGTAAGGGAAGCTTATGTACCTTTTCAGACTTAATGACAGTTGAAGAGATACTTATTAAGTCTTTGGTAAAAAAAATTATATTATACACGTTTAGAAAACAGCATATCAAAGAACCAAAACAATTTATTTACTTATTAAGTGATACCACAACTTTCTATTGACAAAAAAAGAACTAATCCATATTTGAATTTTAGTTGCTATACTTGAAATGAATGAATCTGAAGTTATTCTATAGCTTTCCTATTCCTTGTATTTAATTATAGGTATTTGTTCATAACATATTTCAAATAATATTGAAAAAATGTTTCCTCAAGAAAAGATATTCAGGACCATAATACTACTGGATAAAATGCATTTATTTTAAGGATTATATTCTTTATAAATTGGTGGAGAGAAATGTAATATTTGTTTAAACCTAAAAAATGGAACTGTAAATATCTCTAAATACTTTTAAAAATTATATATCACCAAAAAAGATGAGGATTGAGCAGTATATGCAAAATCTTGAGCATTTAAAATTCTGTTCAATAAAATAATTATATGTGAGATTTATATCTGTAACATTTTAAATTATATCTATTCAAAGGAAAATACACTATTAAATTAAGCAATTTATTACTGGTCTTAACATTTTGGATTTTATTTAAAACAAATATTATTAACTTTTTAGAAATTCTTCATGATTAAACTCTTTTATCTATCTAATATATATTTACAAAAATGGAAAAGAAAAGGTGGATACTATAAATTTCTTTTGAAAAGAAGTTATACTTTTGTATCGCTTCCATTAACTAGATAAATTTGATTGTTTTCTTCCTACCTGAAGGTTTCAACCAAAAAAATTTTATCGTAATTTCTAATATTACTTTTGAATAATTTTTATGTGACTTACAGAATATGCTCAATTAGTTTATTCTCTAAAATCCTTTGTGAAATACTTAATTTAGAATTTATTTACAAAGATGTCTAATCTTGCAACATAAACTGTTGTTGGAAAATTATTTTATATTTTTTAATAATTTAAAGCTAACATTTAGTAACTTTTTTAAAATGATTACTTTAAAGATTAAGTTTAATATCCAGGATTATAACTATACATATTTATGTTTCCATTCCCCCCCCCCCAAAATATGCTAAAATCTCGATTTTTATATTTTGTAATTAAATCTAAATCCACAAACTAGCATAGCACTATACTAGATGTAAGAATGGGATTTTCTAATAGGGTCAATATCAGGAGTATTATTTAATTTTAAGTTGTGTCCAATAAATTGATGAGAACAACTAAAAAGCATTGAAATTGACAAAGATAATAATGTGCATTTATGTACTGCTTAGTTTTAATTTTAATTAACAATTAACAAAAAATTATTTATAGATTTACTTACTTATGTTGTTTGTGTCTTTTTGTATGTACTTACACTTTTATTTATTTAATTAAGGGTTATTATGAAAGGTTTCTAAATAAAAAGTGTTACTTTTATGAACTGTTATATAAAAACCAATTAAAACAAAATAATTAATAAATTGACTCAGTTTAAATATTACAAATTCCTTGTGGTCATTTTTTGTACATAATATTTTTAGGCATAAAATATACATATTATCCATAATAATCAAAGTGTAATTTTTATATAGGTAATTTAATGGTCATTGTGTCAAAATATTATTCTAACTTTTCTTTAAATAAAATATGGAAATTTATTGACTTGACATTTATGTTCCACTTTACAGGTTTTTCCAATGCAATTTATGTTTAAATAAATATTCCACCCCAGCTGCCTTAGATCACCATCTTGCCACATCCTCCCACACATATTCTTGTTCTTGGTGTGATAAAGTATTTCCCTGTGAGCGATACTTACGACGGCACCTTCAAATTCACAGTGAATCTGAAGCTTTCACTTGCAATATATGTAAAAAAGGATTTAAAACTGAGAGCTATTTAAAAGTTCATATGCTTGTTCATAGTGAAGAAAAGCCTTATGATTGTAGTATATGCAAAGCAGCCTTTAATCGAAAAGACAAACTGAAACGCCACTTGCTAATTCATGAGCCTGTTAAACGTTATAAGTGTCCTTTTAGAACGCATGGTGGTTGTCCAAAAGAGTTTAATCGAGCTGATAAATTAAAATCGCACATACTGACTCATAGTTGTATCAAGCCTTTCACTTGTGGTATTTGTGGTAAAAACTTTACACGCAAAGCTCATCTCCGTGATCATGAAAAGCAAAATCACAATGAAGAAGTTTTAAAACAATTAACTGAAGAAGAAGAACCACTATCTGATAAATGTAATGTTTCCATCACACCTTTGACTGATTCTGATGATTCAAAATCCTCTAAAAATAAATTAACCTTAAATAAGAAATCACACAGGAGTAGAAAACAAAGGAAGAAATTGGCTTACCTAAATAATTTTAAAAATAGCTGTGATCAGAAGAAAAAGAATAGATCTAAGAAGAATCTATGTTTAAACTTTGAAGAAATAGATACTAATAATGATATAGATAGTAATTCCGAAATGGCTGATGATATTCCTACGGCCCATATTGAAATAATATCCACCTATGGTATTGTACATAATTCTGAATTAACTCAAATATCTCTTCCGTCAGAAATGACATACAGTGATTTACATTTTGATCCTACTGAAGAGGAAACAAACATTCCTGATGCTTCTCCTATATCTGTTGAAACAATTCATTCTAACAATTCAAATTCTTTATTATCTACTGACTTACAAAGTACAGCTGATATAGCTGATTATAGTTGATATATTTTAATTAATTATGTCTTATTACTCACTACTAATAGCTTTAAAAATAGAAAAAAGCTATATAGAAATTATAAGCTTAAATACAAAATATGCTGGGCTTAAACACTTTAATTATAATTTTAAATATGTTTCAGTTTCTTAGATATTGATAGAATCTGCTTTTTAAATGTTTGAAAAGTCATCTATATTTAAGTTACACTTAAATTATAAACTTGTGAGAAAAAATTGTGGAAAATTATCTACATTTTTCCTCCATTGATTTCATTGTCATTACTTTTTTCCCAATGTTTACTTTCTTTGCAAAAAGAAAATAAGAAAGAAATTCATGTGATATTTTGATTTTGTGGTCAATTTATTAATGTTTTATAAATTAGATGAATACTTTGAGTTTTAATTGTAAGTAAATTTAACATTGTCTTTAATCACTTTTATATTAATTCAAAATGAAGTTTTCACTGAATTTCAAATAAATTTTTCCATTTGTTTTAAATGTACTTTTTTCCCCTTAGTAAGGTATTGTTTTTATGAATTAATTGGTTTTTTTATAATTGTATTTGAGAATCATTAATTTAAGAAGTATTACATTCTTAAAGTTGAATATATAACAAGATAAACTGAATGTTTAACAAGAAAAGTTGATTTTTCAATAAGGGAAAAACTAAATATTTAAGCAATACAATAAGAAATTTCTAAATTAAAAGTTATTCCATAATAAGTACCTATTTCTACCATAGCTGGTCAAATGACCGTACTTTGTTTCCTGGTTGAATGCATGAAATATGGATGTTAGGAAGGAAATAAACAAAGTAACTTTATTATTATTAAACAAAAAAGTGTATTGTCAATTTTTATTATAAAAATAAAGAATAAGAGTTTTTAATTCACTCTTCATCACATTTTTTTACATATACTGAGTGTCTCCATTGTATATTTTCTGCAAACATGTTTTTCACATTTAAAACAAATTTTGATAGTTTTATTATCGTTACCATATTCTATTTGACGCATCTTATATTGATAAAAAACTGTAGTAGATTTAGGCAATATTCCTTTCATGTTCGTTCCTTTTTTAGTTGTTCGTGAGTTTATTGAAAATCGGCAAGTTCTACTGCTAACTGAAGTAAAAATTCTTAGCTCAAGATATTTTCTCCTGTCATTTGCTAGTACGAAATCCAGGCTAAATCAAGGATATTGAAAAATACTTGAAAAGGTCAATTGCAAGACTTGGATTTTCTGGTACATTTCCTCGCCATTTGAACAGTTATATCTAATTTCTCTTGAGATAAACTGAAATAGGTTCTTAACACTCTGTTTGCTTCTTTTAGTGAGCATTTTCTGATATGGTTCATAACACGGTCAAATATCCACAAAAATACAGTCCTAATTTTCCCCTTCATAATATGATGTTTTGCTTATCATGTTGGGCATATCCTTCTTGCCTGAAAATGTCATGAAATGGGAATCTTCCAGGTGTAATACCTATCTTTGTATTTCCTTCCAAACAATCGCAACATGCTGTTCATATTTTTTTTTCTATCGCTTTTTCAAAACTTTAAAGTTATCTCATTCTTTTTCGTCTATGAGTTATATTCACAATATTTTTCTCTTCATCTTTAGTATCTGTACATTCGAATTAATTGTCCAATAGATAGTTATCATTTCCAACCAATATAGCTTCATTTTCAGAAAATTCATCCACATCAATTTCCGAAAACTCGTCTCCTATATTATTTAATATCTTCTAAGAACTAGCCCTGTCTTGATTGATTTGACATTCTTATGAGTAAAAAAAAAACCTGTATTAGTAATGGAGTAAGGCTATCAAAATAAAATATAAGCTTCCAATCTAAAATTTTATGCACTGTCTTGAAATTTTAATCCAACTTTCTACACAACAGTCTATGCAGAAATGTGCAACTCACTGAATACAATATGTTGAATATGTATGTTCATCATAATTTCTGATCCAACAACCTTATAAAGGAATAAATTTTTCTCCCTGTCAAATGACTGGTTGTGGTAGATAACGGTGTACACGACATATATTGCTCAAAATAAACAAAATAAAAATTAAGAAATAATAAAATTTTAATCCTTTATTATTAAAAGAAAAGGTCATGAAGTCAAATGTGTAAAAGTGATAAGCTAAGATATGCATTTTCTATACAAAATTCAAAACCAGTCTTTTGACCGGTTATGGTATGTTTAATGTTAAATGAATTATAGTTTTTGTGATAAAAGGAAACATGTGTAATAATTATAACTACATGATAGATATTTATTTTAACTTAAATTTTAATTTCTTCTACAAATAAGATTTGCTTGTGAAAAATATTTTATTTACATAATTTATCAAGATATATATAAGATTATTTCCAGGTTGCAGCTAAATTTATGATTATTAAGATTTTTTGAGAAAATATTTCATGTAATATTTCTTTAAAATGTAGCAATTCATCTTTTACTCATTTTTTTAAAAAAAAGTTGTATTGTTAAAATAAAATTATATTTGCATTTGAATTAATACATTTATTTTTCTTTTAAAAATATGATAACATATATTTATTTTGATAGCATAATTTTCAAATTTGCATTTAGAATTTCCATACAGTAAAGTATTGTAATATATGGTTATAATTTATATTATTTTAGTTTCTAAAAATTTATTTTATGTTCTTGCATATATTTTTAATCATTCTTTTTTAACTAATTTTATTTCAAATATAAAAAAATGGATATTGCATATTATCACATTGACCATTTTTGTTTGATCAAAAATCGTCGCCATATGCTTTGATATAAACCAATAATGAAATAATTTTTTCAGTGCCTGCTCGAATACAATAACCTTGTTTATAAGTTTTTTTTCTGATATATTTTTGTGAGAATAATTACTATTTGGAATCTGCCTTTTACAAAACAGAATGTAATGGAGTATTCGCAATATCATTCCATCAAAAAAGAATGTTAACAAGCATGATATATGTCTATTTAAAAACAGTCTAACAATGTAAATGTGACAACCAATATCAATTTCAAAAGGATATCTGGATCCTTTTAATCAAAGGATCCAGATTATGTTGGCTTAACTGTACTTTCATTGATTGAATAAAAAAGGTATCAGTTGGGTTTAGCCAACAAAACAATAATTGATTGAAATATTTACATGCAGGAGTATAGATACATAGTTTGTTATCTAGAAAAAAGGAAAAAGAATCAGAATTTTGATGCAAATTCTTCGAAATATAGGTCAATGGGCTAACATGCAAGTACCAAAAATTCTATATTTGAAGTCTAATGCATTAAAGAATATCTATTAATTTCAAAAGTAATTGTAGTGTTTTATTTTCCCATTCTGTTTGTATTTTTTTTTAATTGCTATTGTGTTAATTTTTTTAAAATTTTCTAATAGAATATAATTTTTTAAGGTAATCCCTTGAAAATGTTAAAAGCGTAACTAAATTTCCCATTACTACAAATATTAAAAAAGGTTATATAAACTGTAGTCAATTAAAATGGAGGAAATTATCTTATAAAGCAGGCCTGGTCAACACATACAGCATCCGCATTAAATTATGCAGCCCATGGGGTGATTTTTTTGTTTCTATTGAAACACTTATATGTAAATAAAAAATATTACATGAGTAGAATTTTGCATGTGTCATTGCTATAATGTGCAAGTTTTACTTGAACTCGAGTTCTATGTTTGACATTCATGAATGATGAATGTTATTGAAAGAATTACTTTCGTTAGGTAACCTCATCTGTAATTTGAATGCAGTTATGTATTAAAGAACCAATCTGCAAATTTTTATTCCTTAGTAATGTAAGAGAATGGAATTAAGACAACAAGTGGCAGGCAGTAGGTGGGGAACAAATTTGCTGTTGTCTTTTTTTATGTGCTGAGCAAGAAACATAAACATGTCACCTCCTCAATTCATTTTAACTATAATTTTAATTCCAATTATAAATATATATACATTATCCTACTGTAATTAATGCTTGAAAACATTGATTCCCTATGCACAAAAATGTTGAAAGGTACAAAATTTTCTGATATTCAGTTTCTTACTGTATTTTAGTATGTTTTCAGCTAATATAAAAAGTGTGCAAATTATTTTGGTTTTAGTGGGTCGGTTCTCAATTGTGTATCAGTTAAAAGTGCTGATAGTTGAATAAAGGTGACATCTAAACATTAAAAAAAAATTTCCAAATAAATTTATACAAATTAGTATATTTTTGCTAATGCATGTAAAATTAAAAATTAGAATTTAATAAAATGTTGAATTTATAAGAGTTTTTATAAATTTCTAAATGTCGAGTAATTCCTATTTGCATTCAGATTTTCAAAATATTTTTAAATGTTATTTTTATAAAATACATCTCCTTCAGAAACAATACTAAATTTACTTAAAAGTAAATTTTGTTGGGCTGTATAATATACCAGTTTTCTCCAATTAACATTTATTTACAAATAATCCAGAAAGGGTAGAGGAGGAGTATTGAATCGGAAGATTACAATCCTTCTTTGCAAATTTATCCACCATGAATGTCAACATGACATGGAATCCATGGAGAATGGATGGAACTATGTAAGTTTTAGCTTGTGTGGAATAGAGAAACTGATTTTGCTATCAACAAGAAATCAGTTGTCAAAGTGTGAGAGCAAACTTCGGCTATTGGAAAGAATCCAGAGATTACCATTGTTATTTTTAGTTAAAATGGCCTCAAGTTTTACATCAGTTGCTATTAATTCACTTCTAAAAACCTAACAGAAATTTAGGTTATGCTGTTTAAAAGTCAATTTTTTTGTGCTGTACCGGTATAGATACCACTGACTGCTTGGTTAGATACTGCCATCAGTATGAATCTTAATGGCATTATTAGAAATGTTGTTGTAAATACACTTAAAGCCATGTGTTTGTGAAACGTCTTTTCCCCCAAAGATGAAATTTACAAAGAGTTCATCATGTGCTTCATTAACTGTTATCAATTTGTAAAACCAGCTAAGATGTGCTTTTTTAAACATAAATGTAGATTTACAAAAATTAAATAAAAAAAGGATAAAACAAATATCTAATTAACACTCAAGTGTTGATTATATTGGATCTTAATATAATGAATGTTATATTTATTTTGTATTTGTATTACATTTTTAAAACATGCTTACCTGTAGTCCAGGCCATTGTAATGTTATGCTTTATCAAAGTAGCCCATGAAAATATTTGGGTTGACCAGGCCCGCGTTATAAGCACACATTCATCCTAAATATTAAACTGCTAGTTTTTATAGTATTTGTTTCTTTAGTATTGAACTATTTTCTTAAATAAATTGATGATATTGGTTTTTTTTTCTACAAAATGCTGATTATCTTAATATATACATAAATGTATGTTTTAATTCACATTGATTTATATTAAAAAGTAATCAACTGTTTTAATTTGTATTTACCTTTTTATCATGTAATATTTTAAGGAAATAACTTTATAAAACATCCAGTCTCAAAATCAGATTCCTCACAAATGTACAATCAATGTAATGCAATGTATATTTATCTGTGATATTTAGCATTTTATGCATTTGTTTTCTCATTTATGTTTTACATTTGTTTAAATTTGCATCATTAAAATCCTGTGAATAAAAATCGAAAATAGATTTTAAATAATATTTATAAGGCTATTTACAGAACTTAATGTAAGCAATATGCACAGAGGGTAAAGTATTGTATATTTTGATCATAAGTAAAATTACTTAATATTATATGTAATTTCTCTGCTTTACAACGATGTTTTTCATAAATTTTGTTGATTATTTGTTTCAATGTTGTTATAAATATTTATAGGTATTAATATAAATAAAGATACTTTTTTTTAAATTGATATGTTTTCTGCATTGTTTTAAAATTAAACTTGCTGGTGTACCCTGGGTAATGCTAATTCTGCTACAGCCTTTACTATTTTCTTGTTTCATATATTGTGTACAGTATAATTGCATCTTGAAATTATTTATAATTCTTAACATTTTACAAGATAATAAATGTAGTCTTATACATAGAAAATTAAAATTTGTGCTTAAATAAATTTTACATTGGGATCATCAATGCTAATTTTTATTTTATATTTAAAAAAAAGATTAGTGAAATCAGTGTAAGAATTTCCCTTAGCAGTGATGTTTATTTTAGTAAGCTTTGAAGTTTTTTAAAAAATAAATTATAATATCAGTAAATTATATGTATATGTGCAAGTTAAAATATATATTGAAACTAAGAATAATGAATGAGCTACATAACTATATAATATTAAAAAGAAGTTGAATGTGCATTTAGCACAAATTTGGATATCTAAAAATAAGATTTTATTACAATTTAAACTTTTATGTAGTTATGTTTGCTTTATTGATTATTTATGGGTAATGCAAAGTGTATCATAAATGATTTCTTAAGCTGTTGAAAGATCAACCCACCTTAAAAAAACATTAATTACAAATGCCATTTGAACAATTCGTTCACCAAACTGCTGATGCATCATCCTTTTAAGATTATGTAATGTTAATGAATAGAACATAAGTTTGAAACACTTTTTCAAACTAAAAATTGCATGAATATATTAGTATAACATTCTAATTTTGCTTTCTATAGAGAGCAGCATATTATACACATCTCATTTCTGTGATTGTGAATCCATTTTTTATGCATAAAAGTACTCTATATTTTATCATCTGTACTGTAATGCCTAACAAGTTCAAAGTTTACATGCTCAAGTAACATATCACATACTTCTTGAATTTTAATAAAATTTATGTGAAAATTTGAACATTTTTCTTTCAGATTTGTTATATATTTTAAAATGTGGTTTAAGTCCCCTCTGGGATAGACAAAAGATTCCAAATTTAAAACTTTTTATGGAACTGGTCAATATTTACATAATACAAATTTGTTTCAATTAACCTTGGTCTAAAGTTATTCAAAGACTCAGTAAAGAATTTCAACTTTGATTCATGACTAAATAGACAAGACAGCCTAACAGAACTTTTTCTTAACAAATAAAATTAATATAATTAACTGCTTAATTAAAAATAGATAAACTTGTACACATATTCCTTGTAATGTAATTCACAACTTATTAATTTTAAGTGCATAAAAAATGGATTTTAAAAATCATGTATATTCTTAGATAGTAATTATTGTAATAAAAATGTTTTAAAATGTGTAACATATTTCAAATTTAAGCAAACACAGAAGGATTATTTAAACCTTTTATTTGATTTAAAAAGCAACAAGATGGAATGAAGAAATTTTCATACTATAAAAGACTTGGAAAAATATACAAATGTTGTAATTGTGTAAATTTTATTTTTAAAGAATTACAATGTATGAAAAAAATATCAGTGGTGGATCAGGGATAAATATCAGAATCACTTGAAAGATAATTATCTAACTAAATAAGATTTAAGTATTATATATAAGTAAATAAAATCGTTTTAATATAATTTTAAAGTGAATTAATACAATGCAAAAAATTCACCTGAGTGTTTATAATATAATAGGATTAGATTTTGATCATTTCAAATACAAGATAACAATAAATTATTCAAAGAAAAGTATGATAAATTTGTAGTTTTTAAAGGTCATAACTGTATTGAAGCTGAAAAAAGAAAGATAACTTGAACAAACATAAAAATTTTATTTTTTAAATTTTAGAAAATATTTTATCTGTTTATACAACGTTTCCTAAACTTCAATTTCTTACCATTATTACTTAACATGGAGGGGGGGGGAATTGAGTTTTAAAATATATACTAAAAATTATTACTCTGTTAAGTTTTAAGGAAATGTATTATTTTTAGAAGACCTAAAATAATTTATTAACATGTTTTGAAAAAGCCATCAAAAATGCAAAATTATTTAAAAATACTTACAACTCAATAAAATATTGTATTTTTCTCAAAAAGATATTTGTTTAAAAAAATCATTATAAAAACAAATGTTTCATAAAATACAATGCTAGGAATCAATAAAAATAACATGCACAAAAATGGACACCAAATGATAAATATTAAATGTGATTTTGTTTCAATCCTATTTTTCCATTTCCAAAATAATAACAATGGTAAAACATTGAAATATTAAATTACTTTAGGAATAAATAAAAAATTTAAAAGTTGTTCTAAAAAAAATACAAATTGTTTTTCATTAAATGATCCACCATTGATTTAACAGACACAGCACCATATGTATAATAGTATTTCATTCATACAAAAACTTTTGATACATCTGAACCATGCATAGATTAAACTTTTTTTTAAATGCAAATGGTTTTCAAAGCTCAAGTTAATTGTTTTTACATGTAAAATAATAAATGCAATGAGAATCACTAGATGGTTCTTGAAGTATATATTTAATATAGTTTATTACTGTATCATTTGCTGTAGTTTCTTTTTTTAGAATTAGTCTAATTGTTATTACTTATTTTTAATTCATAAATTTCTATGTTTATGTCAAACAATATATCATAAAATTTAAAATAAGTTTAAAATTTTTAAAATAAATCTTAATTTAGAAAATAAAGGATTGTTTTTTCATAATTTATTTTAAATAAGTTCTAGATGAAAATCTCTGCTAAAAATAATTTATTTTGTTTAAAAAAACTTACCTATATTTTCATAGTTGAAAACTAAGTAATTATATTTAGTTATATCTGCATGTATTCTAAAAAATAAATGTAACAAATAAAACGAAATCTGGCTAAAAAATTAAGTTAGCAATATATTTTTATAATACAGATGCCACAGTGTAAAAGTAATAAATTAGTAACATAAAAAACAAATATATATTTCCTATTTTATTACTTATAAAATATTCAGGGTTTTGCAGAATAATTCAATTGACAACTTTTACAACAAGTTTCGTATAAAAATGGCTTTTAAAACATTAATGCATTTAAATAAACGTAAGGGTATCACTATCCTCTCAATATATTCCAACAATAAGTTTAAAATTTTAAGTTGTCAAATCTGAATCGTAGAATGAACTTAAATGACGTATACTTAGCTCTTAAAATATGATGTCTTTAAATTACTTCTGAAAATCTAGCAACAGCAATATATAGTTTTTGTGTAGAATATGTAGCTTTGAAATATACAAGTTTATAAAGAATGATTTTTAACATAAAAACATACCATTTAAATAAGGTATAATTTTACTACCACTAAACTTATACAATCTTGCTTTTGTTGGAAGAATAAAAAATTTTGTAATATTGCAATCACTCTCACACCATAAAGAAATTTCAAAATATAGTTTTTTAAAAAATACATTCTAAGTAAAGGCAAAGGGATTTTACTCTTCAAAATGTACATGTTTCTGAAAGATTAATTTAAAAAATAAAAACTTATCTTGGAGAGTACAAATTATTTCAAGTTGCACAAATTAATCAAAAATCAGTAAATCTGATAATTAATACAAAGAACATACAATTCCTGCAAATATTTGTTTACAATACTAACCTCTGACAGTATTATACACAGAACTGACACAAAAAGTAACTATATTGCCACGCTTGCCAAATTACTTTAATCATAAATAAAAAATTTCAGAGTAACAAAAGAAAAATTATAATATTTTATATATATATGTTTTTCAAACACAAAACAATCCTTAAAAAAAGTTGATAATGAGAATTTTAAATTTATAGACATAAAAGCATATATACATAAAGTTTACAATTAGTTCAAAATAAAAATTAAAGCTATGAAGTTAGTCATATTACAAGAAATAACATTTCTTATCTATTCAGTGGATCATTTCAAATAAGCAACTGAAAACAAAATTTTTATAGTTATGGAAAATGTAGAAAATTTGTTAGATAAATTTGTAAACAATTTTATAACTTAAATAAACTCAGTTTCAAAAAAGTAGAAAAAATTATTTAAGATGCTATCAGACTCAAATAAAACCTGAATTCAAAAGACTTCATAAATGACTAGACTAATAATTCAAAACAAAATGTAACATCTATAAACTTTTTGCACAAAATAAAACGTAACAAATAGAAATTATCATCAAGCTCTCACAATTTGTTCTCCATAAAAAAAAAATTTTTTTAAATTGAAACAATTAAAGAAAGTGAACCCAACTGTGACTGCCAACCACTGGAACATCTCTTTTTTCACATTTAATGCAATAATTTTTTCCATCATTACTATCCCA
>BMAO01008059.1:23313-53918 GCA_019973975.1 Trichonephila clavata | reverse complement strand
GGCGCGTGCATGTGATGTATTTGTAGGGTGAAGAAAAGGAATATAAATTAGGAAATATTCTGATATTAGTAAATCTTTCGCAAACACTGTTAAGGGTTTTTAATTAAATGGTAAAACCTTCTAAATTATTTTATACATAGCAGTGCACAGAAAAGATCGTACTTCAGAAAGACGTATATGTACGTCCGGGCTATTTAATGTACTGGTTTAGTGAGACGTATATATCCGCCTGTGGCACATAAAAGGTTAAAGTATGGAGGGTGGAAGCGTGAAAATTATGAGTGAATATTGTGTCGAAAATATTGAAAGTTTGAGAAGCACTGTGTTAAGCTAATAATAGTATACGATATTGTCCGGTAGAAGCTAAAAAATTATTCCCTCGAAATTTGCCCAAGCAAATAGCATTACCTTTGTTTTAATGAATGTCAGTTTTACAGTAATTTGAGCCGTGGTTCACTATTTTATTCTACATGATCTCTTAAGTTTAATATTGTACTAGACTACCCATTTCTCGTCATTGTTGATTCGTTACAAAGTGTTTTTTTCTTACATTTAAAAAAAACAAAATACGGAGAAGAAATTTATTTCTGCTAGAATATGTAGAACTTAAATGTCAAGATTTTAAATTAAATTAAAACGATTGAAGTGATTCTGAAGTGTCAAATTTTGCCAGAGACTTCATAAAGGGTTATATGGTTTTTTCCATCAACATCAAAATTGCAGGAAAGAAATTTCCAATCTAATTCTGTCATTAGAATTCTTTCAGTACATTTTTTTTTCATACGAACTGAATATAATAATCTTTCTTTGCTTGATCAATATTTTTTTTCCCTTTCGATTAAAAAAGAAAGTAAAACAAACGGAAAACACTGCTTTCAAATATATATATTTAATGGGTACCAATTAAAACCATAATCAAATTAATCATCTCACAAAGAACCTTTGTTGAATCAGCTGGCAATGCAGCTTACATGTGAAATACATCGTGAAAAATACAATTAAGTCATCCGCTGTGAATAAACGAAATTACTTTCGAAACATTCCAAAAAAATGTAAGAGTCCTTTAAATATATGGAATGAATATTTTAAAAAATTGTTTTACATTGATTGAGATATAAACAAGAGGCTTAAACTTTCATAACCAAGAAAAATGAATGACATAAATCAAAATTTGATTTCGAAATATGTAACATATTAAAAATATAAGAATACAACAATTATAGACTACTCAGGAAGATTAAAATTGGAAAAAATATTTTTATACACTTTTCAAATACTCCATTTATTGTTTACCATTCAAATATACATGAGAATTCTACCCTTTCATTTATTTTCAAATCAAGTATTAACTGTTCCGCAGTCGTTGAACAGACTTTTCTTACAAATCACGAACCAAAAGCAGGCAGTAAAAATGGAAACTCATCATCTGTGTTGCATAACCTGTATACAATAACGTGAAATAAAAGCATTTAAGGTAATTTTTGTCGAATCATTTCGTACTTTTATTTCAAGAATGGAATCTATGTGGCGGTTGAAACTTATTTTAAAACAATACATTGTGTAATGTTTTTGCTGTAGGTTTACGATCATTCTTTTGAAGTTAAATACCTAAATTAAAATTTACTAGATAAGCATTGTTTTAGAAATCATGGAGAGGAAACTATATCCTAAGAGTCTTTTTATTTCTTATATTTCTATTTTTTTAACAGAAACACTCATGACGGATAGGAAAAAAAATCAGAAATAAAGTAAAGTTATAAAAAAGCCAAATTTAGAAATTTAAAATCATTATATTAGTCAAATGCATTTCCCCTTTTAGAGAGTTTAAGTATTTGTAGTCATCACGTAAGTCTAAAGATGTTCAAAACACAAAAACTGAATTTTTCTAGGTACGATATTAGATTATTCCATTAGAGCAGGGGTGGGCAGACTTTTCCAGGGTACGGGCTATTTCTAATTTTTACAAGGTGTGGCGGCCCCCCCCCAGTGGCGTAGGTCTATGAAAAATAAAATAAAAGTATACAATACAGTCGGACCTCCATTTTACGAATTTCTCTACTTCGCGTACTTTTTTCTGGAACCAAGAACATTTTACGATTTTCTTTGTAAAATAACCTCAAAATAGCGAAGTGGATTTTCTATTCAACAAAATTTTCTCTTATGATTCGAATTTTCCCCCGTATTTTTTAAAAAATACCGTATTCACTCGAATCTAAGCAGCACTTTTTACCCGATGTTAATGCTACTGAAAATCGGTCACGGCTTAGAATCGAAGGGGGGGGATGTGTTGGATGGGATATTTTGAGCAATTACATCTTCATGTATGTATTTAAAAGTTTTAATAATGCTACAATAACTAATTATTCCCTTCTCAATAGTTTTCCTTTTGAAATTATTTTGATTTTGTAAAATTGGATATCGATATAAGCCATTTTAGACTATTTTTCAATTTTCACAAAATCTTGTAGAGAATTTGGAGCGCGGCTTAGAATCGATGGCGGCTTAGATTTGAATAAATACAGTATTCCTAGACCTACGTGTGATGGAATGGTTATTAGGTCTTATTGAAGGCGGTCACCTCAAAATGTCTTGGCGGTCCACCGATCGATCGCGATCGACTTAATGCCCACCCCGGCATTAGAGCAACCCTTATTGAAAAATGTAACATAGCCTTATTTTTGTCAGTATATTTATGATTTTTGCTTGGATCAGTTGGGACAAAGTATTCAAGACACTGCAGACCTTGAAAATAGGGCATAGCTACCAACTTTAAAATCTTTGAATTGTAACTCTGACAGTTCGTATTACTGATGTCATTAGCAAGATATGTTCGTGCTGTGTCCATACCAACGCACTAAGTGCAGGACTTGTAAGGCGATATCAAATGCAAGCACGTGAAAAATGTTTTCTTTCTTTCAGGTGTTCGTAAACTTGCCGTTGGGCGCGCCACCGTCGCCATGAATCTTAATGCTCTATCATCACATAAGGAAAGTTTAAATACTGTTCCCCATGTAGATTGTTCGTTCTGCACCATACATAGTAACGCTGTCTGTGAAGATATTTTTGATGCAAAAAAACAAACCCATACTAACTCAAGGTCCATTACAGAGTTGCACGTTCCTACAAAGCTAGCCTTACAACACGTCTGCCCTCTCTGTTGTTGATGGCAGATTATGCAGTGTGTTCAAGTTCAATATGATCCTTCTAAAACCTACAATTAAATATTCACATGACAGTCATTGGATTCCAATCACAGCGAATGACTATAAATCACCCTTTTTGTCCGGTCGCAATAATTTAACTATTTAAATTCTTCGCGTGCGGACTACCATTTCTCAATTGTACACGATGCAAAGCACGATTATTACACAACCAAATATCAGATTTTATTTCCAAAACAAAAGTCCACTCCACATGCAGCCATTTCTTCTTTTATACATCAGATATAACATAATTTCCTCATAACCTGCCATCAAGTTTCATTTCCTACTGAGAAATCTGCTCTGTGACCTTGCTTATATGCAGAGCTTAAGATACTGTTTTTTTTTTCTTTTGTTTCGTTCGATTTCGCTTCATTGCTGATATTTTGCATAACCCAGCAATACTTTGCAATGCAAAATTGATGTTCATATTTTGTATCTTTCATGTCGTTGCAATTTTAAAAACTTGCAGTTTATGCATATATATAGAGAGAGAAAGAGGGAGGGAGAGAGATAGATACATAGATATGTACATATAAATGAACTATTTCTCAAAAAATAATCTAATATGTACCGACAGCTTGCATTATTTTTAACGCTTTATTGATAATTAAGTTCACCTTTTGTGCATATATATTTCATACCAGATGAGTATTCTATGTGTCTATGAGTATTCTACGATTAGTTACTCATCTTATGATTTTTAAATTTTTTTTAAAATAAATTATGCTCTTTGCCATGCTTTTTCGTACAATTTTTTGATAGTTTTGAGACATTTAAATGGTTAAATCTCACATAGCAATAATAATATTTCGTGAATTTTCAGTTACAATTTTACATGCATCACAGATACATATATACAGTGATAGAGGGAGAAAGAAAGAGCAGGGAAATCATAACACTGTATTTTTATTTAAGAGGGTTGATCAGAAGAAAAGGTTACAAGTCGCAGCATTTCAAAACTACATATTGTAGAGGTTTTCCCCCTAAGTGGAGACAAGGGCGCTACTTGTAATACGGCTTGTTCGCAGGTAGGTAGTGAAAACTCCCAGACGGTTTAGGAAGATTGAAATGGCAAGAATCTAAGGAAATTAGTCTCGTTTGGAAGTGCAAGCGGTGATTCAATATTTACGGGCAAATAATGTGTTCCTTTCTAAAATGAGCAGATAAGATGTAGCGAAATTATGTCACTTTTTTCAATCAGGAAGACAGGGTGTCGAAAACCGTAATATGTAAGGAAGCTTCTGGCCAAGTTCTTCAACGACAGAAATCAACATGGCACGAATTGAAGAAATGATTCAAAATGATCGATGGGTAACTCTGAGTGAAATCTCCTTGAAGTTGGGACTGTGCTATGGTAGCCTGCAAATTATCGTTTTTGATGTGCTGTGATATTCTAACAGTTCTGTGAAAACATCCTTTAAGACATGCTCAGTGGACTAGGACTAGATTTCTCCCAAGACGGTTTAAGCAAGTTGATCCTGCATTCTGATAAATGCCTGATAAATCCTTGGTGATCATGTCGTAATATAATAGGCATATTTTCCTTTAAATTAACTTTTGTATTTTCCATCTAGTAACAATAAATATTTTATATTCGACTTGTAATCTTATTTTTGGATCAACGTAGCAAAATATAATATATGTTTCCATATTGGTATCTAGTGTATTAAATCTTTGCGCGTTGTTGCATATATATTGAAATAACTTGTTGCTGATGAAGTTCAAGGATATACAAGCAACCAGCTTTAAAATGATTAGTTGATAAATAATTATTTACTTAGTGAACTTAAATATAGCAGTTTGTAAGAAATCCTTTCAAATTTTAATTAAAATAATAATTTCGTATTAGTCAATACTTTAAGTCAAAATATAATGATCTAAAAGATAAATTAGAAAGTTCATAACACTCTAGAAAAGTAGAAAAATAATCCTCTAAGCTTTTATAATAGAAACAAATAAAAAAAGACACACAATGAATTTTTAAATTATCTCCTTTCTACTAAGAAATGGATAGAATAACGAATTAAATTAAGGGGATTTCTAAAGGAAGGAATTTATCCTTTCAATAAAATAAGTGATTATACCTTTTGAATATATTCTAATTCGACAAATGAGCAATTATTCTTAAACCTGATTTAGCGAACCGCTATTGAATTAAGTTGAAAGCGAGTAACTCAAAAAATTCCAAGCAATCAATTCTATTTTAGAATCTAAAGAGACATGGGATGCATCCATGATTATATGCTAAATTTTCGTTCATGATTGTTTGATCACATCCTTTGTCAAATATAATTCATTTAAAAAAATTGCGGTTTATTTTAAATTGAATTTTTTCTATAGATTAAGTTGCTTTGTGATTGCAGGATGTACTTGAATAGATTACTTCGCAAGACAAACTGCATTATTCAATAACCTGTCCACGTTAATGAAAATCAACTCTTGTTTTAAATACCAATTTGAAAACAGTGACTAATTTACAATTAAATTTCAGTTGCTTTGTTTTCACCTATTTCTATATAGAAAATCATTATTATGTATGCATAAATTGTTGACAATACATGTAAAATGTTTCCTAATTATTTGAAAGCTCGAGGTTTCTTTAACCCCTTAAGCGCCACTGGCGTATATACACGTCTTGCTGAGCTGGTGCCTTTAGTGCCCGGACGTGTAAACTCGTCCTTCCAAAGGAGGATTTTTTACAATATGTGCTGCCTTTTTTAAAACTTGTCGCACGGCATTGGAGTATAATAACTTACCATCGACAGTGCTTTTAAAGAATTTACTTATTTCTGAGAAGACATGGGGAAGGAATTTGAAAGGGTATATTCTAGGAACAATGAAGTTCATAGCTAATCAGTTTTTATTGTTTTTCTGTTAAAGTGTGCTCTTTTTTATACTTTATTTGCTGTCAACCTCGCTTACCGTATGTAATAGGAGCTTTTTTTAAATTTTTTGTACAAATACACTGAACGCTATACTGGTTTATGTGTTTAAACATGTTTTAGGATATATCACAGAACAAATACAAATTATATACATAATTTATTTTTTAATTATTTTCTAACTCTAGAGATTAAATTTTTTAGTTTCATTTTATTGTTTATTGTTGTTTTTTCTTTTCTTTCATTTTTAAACAGAAAGTAATCTATATTTAGGTAGAAAAATGCGCTTTTTCGTTTCCCCTAATAAACCGCTTAATATTGCGCACCTGTAATAAAAACGTTGCGACTGGGGGAGGGGGAATTTTTTTAAATTTTACTTGGCAGTTAAGGGGTTAAAATAATTTCTGGTTTTAATTTTATCTTGCTCTACAGAATGCATGAGTATTACTAAAGATTAATCTTGTAATTCTAAACACAATTCATATGTTGTAAAATTTTCCATTAAAATGTAGTAAATCTGATATTTATAATAAATGCAACGTGATTCGCTACCGAGCTGACAAATTTGCAAATACAGTAGGGGGTACACAGACGACTCGGAATAACTTAGGAATGCAATTTTGCAAATGCCGTAGCAGCAAGCTGTAGGGCAAACAAGCAAACATAAAAACAGAAGTAGCAACAAATTAATGGGACGTAATACATTTTATTGAAATATTTTACTGTCGCAAACCAGAGGTTGTAGGGGTAGTTCGTATCGTTGTAAAAATGGACATTGTTATAAAAAAATTACTTTTATTGTAAATGAATCAATTTATGATCATTTTAGATTAATTCGATAACTTTTGGAGTAATCCTAATCTAAGTCCAAAACATTATAAAATGCACACTTGTTACCCGCTTCTAGTTTACTCTCTTGTCAGTTCTTTCCTATACCGATAAAGTACTTCTTAAATCAGCTTCTATATTTCCACTTCTTCAAGTGACAGATACAACTCGAATTATAACTCGAACGACTCACTACAACCGATTAATGATCCCCGATTAACTATAACACACCCCTTGACAGGATTTAAATAGCATTTACATTAGCCTAAAATCAAGTCAAATCTATGGACGGCAGCTTTAAATTCAAATCACAGTTAAAGAATAATTTCCCCAAAGCGATTAGTTGAAGAACCATTGATAGAACCCATCAGAGTACTGCAACAGGTGTTCGAAATTACAATCAGAAGTCGCCTAACAGCGGCACTGTAAAGAAATCGTTGCATTTTGAAAGATTCCTGGCACGTGACACGTATCTTTTCATCAGCAACAGATATTTCAGCGATGAGATCTTCAACTAAAGGAATGAACGTCACATACTCTAAACTCTTCATGTGACCCCGAAGAAGAAGTCCATGCATGATAGATCCGGTGTTCTGACAGGCCAATCAACCTGGTCACTCAGACCTATCCATCGCTGCACAAAATTTACTCAGAGGTGTTTCTCGCGGACGTGTGAATTACGTAATGTGAAGGAGCCCCGTCATGCTGATACCTCATGGAGTGGCGCAATGAAGGAGAAACCTTCATGAAGTTCTGACAGGATTTGTTGTAAGAATAACACATACGCCTTACTATTCAAAAGAATGGGCAGAAGGTACAGTTCAATGAGATTGTTTCTAAAAATACCGGCTCATACATCAACCGAGAAACCTTGTTGAGCTGCAAGTGGTGAAGTACAATGAAGTTTCCCTGGGCCCCGCATGGGCGTTATGCTGATTAATGCGTTACTGCTTCTGTTCTTCTCAGTTTCTTTGCGTCATAGCTCGCAATTATAGCATTTGCAACCCAGCATTCCACTGGTTTTCCGAGTCGTATCTGTCCTCCCTACACACCCTGTTAGCGAATCACCTTGTTTATAAAAGTCTAAGAAAACAGTCTGTAAACTTTTGAGAGAGAAAAACCAAGCTATAATTGAAGCAAAATAAATAACTTACTAACGAGCTATTACGCGCTTACTTGTATGCAGGATCAGGGTGGAGTGGGGATTACGCTTGTGGTTGGAATTAAAACTATTATGCTGTCATTCCATATTCGGCTAGCTCATGTTAATCGTGGTTGAATGCAAAAATGTAAGCACCAAAATACTTGTTTCAACAATGCATGTAATGAATTTGAAACCAGCGACTAAAATTAACGTTCATTGACTCTGAGATTCTACTCATTCACATACTAACGAGTATACAGTTATCCAGGTTCCACGAGATAATTGCATACTTGTTAGTACAATGTATTGTGAAACTGATTAGTTTTCCAATGGAAAATGCACCGTTTGACATTTGTTGAGAAAACAAATACAATAAGGGAGAGGGAACAACTTATGGAGCAATCAACACAGATTTGATGTCAAAACTCTAAATTTAATCAAGAACAGCCTCTTACAGTTTTTTGCTAGTTCATACACATGCGAAATGCACAGTATTCCTTAAAACATTTTAATGTCATTCAGAACAATGTATATAAGTGAAAAATTTCTATCACCATAAGTGGCTACGAAAACAAAGTATAGAGATAAATTGAGCTCAGAATATATAATGCGATTGCAGTTAGTTTCAGTAGGCCTAGACTTCGACGAAAAAAGCAAGCACATATTCTAGTTACAAAACAAAATGCATAAGTGGGTGTCACTTGGATCATAGATTGATATTATTAATGAGTAAATTGTATTAAAAGTAGATAATTTTTTTTAGTAATAGATGCAATACCTTTTTAATTGCCTTTACAAAAAGTACCTTATAAGATGTTAATCTACTTCAAATATTATTTTAAGTTATATTTTTCTAAGTGTTTGTGGGGAATAAGGTTCCACAAAAATACTTTCTAGTTGTAGGAGTTCCGCGAAAACACCTTCTAGGTCTAGTGGTTCTACGAAAACACCATATATTTCTAGGGGTTCAGTGAGTTGAAAAAGTTTGAAGACCGCTGATATAAAGGAATTAGAATCTGAAAATTTCAGATTTTTAAGTAATAGTTTAAAAGATTTTGCTTTTTTAGAATTTTTTGCAAAAGAGAAAAAATATATATACAGGGCATTTTATAAAAAATGGACAAAACTATAAAATGTTATACTACCCATCCAAAGAAACAAATTTCTTCGAAGAATGTATTAAACATTAAAAGTTATTTATGTTATAAATTTCTTGCTCAAATGTTGTAAAGGGAGCTTTTGTAATTGACATGAAATTTACAAAGATTCATGTCCACATGGTTAGTAAAGTCTTTTTAAATAATAGAAAGTTTTTCACTGAAAGCGCTGCCAGTATGATATTAGTTATCGAACTTTATTTGAGACAGCTGACATCATTTTTAGTCGGACGTCATATAAATGAATACACAATTAATTGCCACAATGTGATTCGGTTACATAATTTCCAACCAAACCTTACGAACAACCTAATCCAATTTTAATATTACAATAGGCATGAAATTTCAAAATGTTGCACTAATGTTTTTAAATTCCTACTATTAGATCACACTCTTCCTAAATATACAATTTACACATCCTGATCAAATTTCTAATCATTAATAAAATACTTTTTATTGACCCACTCAAGTTTAAATACATATTTTAAAACTTATAGTGGATGAAGCTTCATGTTAATACAGTTTTTTCAGATATTAATTAATCAATAAAAATTTACTTAATATTTAATATTTTAATAAATAGAATTTGGGTAGTTTATTATGAAAATTAAAATCAACAGGCAGTATCTCAATCGGTCAAATACAAAGATTACAGTGTTTTTCAAGTGAAGATGAAGAATGCGAACTCAATTCTTGCAAAAATCTGTAATTTTTTGAAATTTTTTTGAAATTTGACATTTAATATTGCGATTCTGCCATGTGTAAAAAGTACATATTTATATTAATTGTAATTATTTAATAAAAAGTAAATAAAATAAGATTTTTCTTTGTTGACCTAAGTATATATATATAGAATTGACTTTAATTCATATATATATTACTTGTTATAGATATGAAATGCTTTCACGAGGTTTGAATGTTTAATTCCGAAACCCTGATATTTTGACGCCGATTGTTCTTTCGTTGAGAATCAAAAAATGCATTCGATTGTACATAGATTTCCTGAGAATGTGAAATGTTACTTTGAGTAAAACTTTATTTATCCTCGGAGAAATCGAGCATTCGATACTAACGTTGGTATTCACTTGGGTAACCCAGTCACCTCATCCCTGTTTTTTTTTAAATTATTTTATTGCACACGATAAAAATCATAATTGAAACGAATAATTTAATTAAGAGAAAGTATACATTCTTACTTTGAAGGACTTTTCAAACTTTCTTGGATAATTTAAGAAAAATTCCAATCAAACTGAAATAGATTATTTAAAATGTGTGTTGCATTAATAACGGTAAATCACGGACACGTTTCGCTAACATTGCAGGATCAATATATTGGCTGGCAAAACTATTATATTTTGTTCATGTTATTATAGTTTTATTGTCCTTAGATAATCGACGAATAGTAAATTAAACTTTTCTTCCTAGTGTGTGGTGCTGTGTATCTTGCAGTAAGTACTCTTGTGGCTTAATATTTTTTAATGGAGTTCTTTAAGTAGCATATTCCAAATCATTCTTTCAACTCAAATATTTCATGTTCCACACGTTTCTCAAATTATTTCCACTCTCATGATTACTATCTATTATTCTTTCAGGTTCTTCCTTAGCTTGGAATTTCTTTTTCCAAAGTTACAACTTCACCCAATATAAATTGCAGATAATCCATTTTTTTATATATATTCTGTTTATTTGCTTTTATAAAAACCCTAATTGGAGGAACAACACAACAATCTAAAACACTGTCGTTCTCAGAGTTAAGTGCAGTCTGTTCGTAGAAAATATTTTGGATCAAATGTGGTTGCGTGGGGAACTCAGTCACCCCAAGTACCTTAAGATTTTTAAAAAAAATTTCCTCTCCCAAAAAGTAAGGATACATGGGACAAAAACATTTTATTATTTCTCATGAAGACTGTCATACAGGAGGATACTGTTTAGGTTATTGGTACCAATCAAATACCAGAATTAAGGATTTCCTAATTCTGGGGTGACATTGACCCCGCTCATCCTGCCCCAGTTTCAGTTACATAACAACTATCAATTAGAGAACGAAAGTCTTAAGCACGACCTCTATCCCGCTCTCTCATGCGTATACATGTGAATGGTTGTTTATGGTTGACACATTAAGATATCCATCTAATTGAGACAACACTTTCTTTTTAAAGAATAGAGATATGCGGGAGGGTCTTATGTTTTTTAGATTCGTTTAATACATTTTTAGAAAAATGTGTTGATATTTTAAAACGATAAAAAAAAATTAGTATTAGTAAAATGGGAAAAAGCATGGTTAGAAATTTACAAAAAAAAATAACATAAACGGGCCCCTTTCTTTACCAAACATTTATGAAAAAATTTTCTCTTTTTCAACTCTGATGTGTCGCTATGCTATTCATTTTTGAAACGATCATGATGATAAGAGATATTTTAACTTTTTCAAAATTTAGAGCACTTTATCTCAGTTAATATAAGAAATTCCTGAAAAACAGTGATTATATTAACATAAGGGATTGTAAACTTTGTAACAAAACAGTGATTGATAAATCGTGTGGTCATAACTTTTCTACCATTATGCATAACACACACAAAACATGTCAGTTAATTACTTTAAAAACTTTTTTAGCTATCGCTCTCCCCGTTTGAGCGTTTTCAAAAAAGCATATTTCGAGTAAAACGCGTTTTAATATATGTCATCTTGCTTACAGAAACAGTATCTGCTCATTCTAAAACATTTATAGATTTTGTTTTAGCGAACGGAAAATAATAAACTTTTTAATTTTATAAAATGTGGCCTATAAAATAAAATTTTTAAAAAAATTTAATTTTTGGTAAAATGCACAATATTATGGTAGTTGGATACCTTAGTTCAGTGTTTCACAAACTAAGGGACACGCCCATCTTGGGGGCGTGACAACACTAAGAGGGGGCATGAATATATTGAAAAGTCAAAAACAAAAGATTATTTAAAAAAATTGTTAGATTTCTGAAAGTAAACAAACAAAATACATTATGACATAATAAAAAATAAAATACACATTTACACAGATATATTACACTTATAAGTTCATCACTATTACACAGTGTATTTTGTAATTAATTTAACAATACTAAGTTAAGTACAAGTTTAATAATTACCAATGATCCCATGAGATTGTCATATATAAAATTATATACAAAAATTAACACTTATCTTGACAATTTGCACGGTTTATAATAAATCCCT
Organism: Trichonephila clavata; assembly: GCA_019973975.1. Classification (NCBI taxonomy): domain Eukaryota; kingdom Metazoa; phylum Arthropoda; class Arachnida; order Araneae; family Nephilidae; genus Trichonephila; species Trichonephila clavata. The sequence continues at coordinate 41,490 of BMAO01008059.1, read as the reverse complement.
TAACTGCCGATAAAAGTTACGCGATCTTCCTAAATCTGACCGTTTTCCACGTAGGCGTGCGTATGTGATGTATTGGGGGGGGGAAGAAATATAGAAGCAAATATATAATCTGAAATAAGTAAATCCTTTGAAACATTGTCAAGGTCCTTTTATTGCATTCCAAAGTATCCGGAATAATTTTTTGGATAGCAGTGCACAGAAAATATCTATTTCGAAATGACGTATATATACGCCAGGGGAAATTAACGCTTTGGCTGAGAGAGACGTTTATATTCGCCGGTGACACTTAAGAGGTTAAAGTCGTATCGCAGTTTTATCATCAAAGTATAGTATTATTCAATTCAATACATTGTTATTGTATAAGGGAGGGGAAATTAGTTTGAATATCGGGTCGCGAATATTGAAACTTTGAGAAGCACTGCCTTAGTTATATTGTTAAACTGAAATTTTGGCACTCTCTCATACACACATCTCTTTTGAAAGTTACACGACCTCTAATCTTGGCCAAATCTTAAAGATTTATGTTTTCTAGAACAGTCAATGGCTATCAATAGTAATGAGGATTTAGTGACTTTTATGGATCCAAACTGTAACCTTTAGGAAGAATGGCATAACCAAAGAATAAAAAAATATAAAACATAGTATCAACTCGAAGTACATCACAAAAATCCGCAGAAACCTAACTTAACACGTATGAATAAAAAAAGGCGCAATTAAATTAATGATTCTAAGAAGGGCAGTTTAACGTGCAATTTATATTGTAACGAATTTCACTGTTGGGTTCAGAGATTGAATAGACTTTAATCAGGACAGCGATAAAACAGTTCTTTATTATAACCCCAATGAAGAATACAATGGTCAGAAAGGCATAAGTACAGCCGAAATCACAGTAATACAACACAACAGTAACACAACGCAATGTACTGATCCAGCGGGGAATAGATCAAATTCAAAGCCGTAGGCTTTCGTACTCTCTTCGGCATAAATCACAACGGAATCACCCGTAAAGTAACAGAGGCTGCTGGCGCGTCTGAGCTTCAAGAAATCTGAATAACAACTGCCCCATGTTGCATTTCAGTATGCCTTATATAGACACGGCGAAAGTGGTAGAACATTCCAGAAAATAGGAGTACTGCCCGGAACCGGAAGTCGTTAAATATCGCCAATATCACAAAATTTGGCTACAAAATAAGTTGCCAAAACTGTCGCCAACTAAACGATATCTCGCCAATTTGGCGAGATACCCAAAGAGCCCTATGTTATTTACAAGGTCCCATAGCAATTGATCTAATTCACATGTTTACATGCAATAAACATTAATCCTGCACTATTTTTCAAGCAGAATAGTAATTTTGACATAATTTAACATTATAAACCCATTTTAAATACCAAGACCGTAACAATATTAAATGGGGTTTTTCTCAGCCAATGGGGCTGCATTTTAGTAACTTAGCCTTTGCAGACACGTCAGGCCTGCAAGCGTGAAAGCCATTTCATGGTGACCTCGTTATCAAATTTGGACACTTGATTCAGTTTTTTTTATTTATTCTCTAATTGGATGCTAAATATTGCCGTGAGTACTAGAGCCGAAATTGATACTTGCCTCATAATCATATGACATGCATGCCCATGATTTTCTTATCTAAAAAATTTATAGACTGCAGCCGGGTTCGAACCCTCAAACTTGGGCTTACGAAGCGGGATGCCTTCTCTAAGCCACCGGAACCGAGTGGAGAAAGTTTTTTGTTGGTTTCTTATTATTTTAAATTATGTTTTTTGTAAAAATAAACTAATTCTTTCATAATTTAAATTTAAAATATGCGTTACCTTACGTAATACATAATAATTAATGCAAAGCAGCATTGGTTTCTAAAACTACATTTTCGCTTTAATAAATAAACTGCAAAATTATAAATAAAAACTATTTCTTTTTTTTAAAAAATAATTTCAAGGAAAAAACGCGTAGTGCTAGCATCTAGCATAAATATTTAAATAATATATATTTTAACGGACATTACCTATATTGGAACGAAAAACAAGAACAATTACGAATGCGGATCATGTTTCGCTAAATAAAATACCAAATGACTCGAGGATAAATTAATAGATGATCATGCTCGAAATTAAGCTCTTGTTATTTTGTTCACACAAAATTTCCCCAGCCCCAAATGCAATACAATATGTAACGAAGCCTAAGTGGCTTACTCGATATATTGATTACGGCTCCCTCTGCATGGTATTCTATGATTAATAGTGTGCTGGAGGATTTTTCTCCGGAAAGAGTTTCTGTACATACATGTATAGAGATAGAATCAACGAATAGATAAAAGTATTGCATAGTGAGCAGTGAAAAAGATTTCTTTCCATCGAAGCTCCTCTCTTATACTTCATCGGATGTGCATTTATTTTAATGTAGTTACATAATGAATATTTATTTGGTGAGTATTTTAATTATTAGTTAAAACCTCGAGTTCCTTTGTTAACATTCTGCAACTTTAACTTGTAATTATTTGCATAAAAATGTAAAAATGCCTCAAATTTTAAAAATGTTTGCAAGCAAACCGAATTAGAGAAACGAGGATTCTTTTTAGGGAGGAGCTTCCAGTAGTTCAAACATGAGTGGGAGAGAGGCATTTTTTGATTATTTAATACAACACTCATTTAGTTTAGTTTGAAAACCTGGTCGTAGTTATTTACTCATAAGAATAGTTTTTATTTACTGTTTCATTACTGTCATTTAAAAATAACTAAGGAAGTATAAGTTGGGTGTTATGTTTCTATAAGTCGCCAATTTAAATATTTACTATAAAAATTAATAATTAAATATTTATATATAAAAAATTTTAGTAGCATAAAAAATATTAAAGTTTTGCATTATAGGTTTTTGTTAATCTGACTAGATTTGAAGAAACTATTGAAAAAAAATTTGTAATGTTTTTTTAATGCATTTTTGACAGTTAATTCCCCAAAGAATGCTTAAATGCATAACTATGTCAAAAAAAGACTTCAAAAATTATCGGGTTTTTTTTTTTTGCTTCATATATATAAATATATATCTGTGTGTTTGTGTGTCTATGGTAGTTATTAACGTCACAGTCGTTCTATAAAGCAACTCGAGAGCTATTAACAATGAACTTCGAAAGTTTGAACTGCAGTCAATTGACGAGGATCATACCTGAGCTGCCCCTCCCCCCCCCCTTTCTCCAAACTACCTCCCCATGTCAACTGGAAGACTTTGAGCATCGACATATTTAAAGTAGGTGATAGATAAGTGTGCATATAGATTGAGAGCGACCGCCAGAGAAGTTAAAAGTTTTGAGAATGTCCAGATGTGGCAGTAGCTGCGTTGTCACCCCACTAAGAAAACCTCCATATAATAATATGAGGAATATAGACATCACGTGTCCCAACTCCTCCGCACAGTACAGGACAATAGTAGGGCAATATTATTTGAATCACTAACACAACAGTAACAATACCGGGTTGCAGTTCGCAATCACAACATAACATCTGCCGGAAGTACATCCAAATGTTAGTAGTATTGCTTAATTAACCCTTTATCTACCACAATATAATTTATTGCAAATTTTTAATGCAGTAATTTCTTTTCTTGAATCACTGCATTGAAAATTAAAGGATATTCGTAAATAAAGTACTCAACTTTGGAAATTTTAATTCGTTAGAGCTTTTTTTTTCATTAATACACAGAAATTCATTACACGTTGTGCGTTTTGAGTGAGGTATTAATTGAATGTTTCTTAAAGCACTGCATCCTGGGTTAAGAAATGCTGTATTTTCTTAAAATGAACTGCTGCATTTTGAGTTTAGTCATTGTTAGACTCTTAGGATCGTCATCCTATGAATCAAACGAAGCTTCCAGCAGAAAATTTGTGGGACTTCATCATCTGTTAGTACATCATTGATTTCGGATAGTAGGTTCTGTGATAAATCCAATGCTTCTTGAAGACGAAGTTTCTTTTGTCCATATATTCTAAGAAAAGAAAATAACAATAGCACCTAGAAAATTTCCTAGTATTGTTAAATCTCAATTACACATAAGGAAATTAAAATGTTATTAATTTTTTAAATAATAATAAATATATTTCTTTTAATTGTGTAGCAAAAAATAAACTCAGATTTAAAGTTCAAATTTTTTTGAAAACTTTAAAATAAAATAATAAAAAGCAAAATAAGTTAAGTTAAAAGAAATGCCAAAAAAAGCATATGTCCATTGCACTATAGGGATCACTATAAAAAACACAACAATAGACAACAATAAGCCACACGCCCGAAAATAAACTAAATTCTTGCTCCAGCATCCATTGTAGTATCGGTACTTATAAGTACCACAAAGGTGTTCAACTGTAAAATTAATTATATACACTGTTCTCTTAAAATAAATAGTCAAATCGTTTTCTGAGGTCTTCCTTAACATATAAAAAAAAGACACTTACCTTTTGACATTAACTATTTTTCGGAACAAAAATGACACTCTTCACAATCCGATCAAAATATCAGCTGAAAACGCAACTTCTACTATAAAACTATATTCGCCTTCCCCGTTAAAATACTCTTCGTAGAACCCGTTGATGAAAGAGTGGATTTCAAAGAATATTCCTGCTCAGTATCGTCAGAGCATTCGTAAAAAGTGGTTATTCTATGTAACTAAAGTATGTGTGTTTGTGAGTGGTTCTCTTATAAGTACCGCAGAAGTTAAAGGGAAATGGGCAATACATTTCCGGTAATTTCCTTTGTATATCTTGATGATTAAACTGAAATAATGAAGCACGAAAAAAATTGAAATTTCGAGCATAAAAGGCTAATTGTAGCTTATGTAGGTCATTCAATTTCAGAAATTTTAGAGAATTTATCATTTATAGTGTCGAGTGTGTGACCAGAATATATAATTTCAGGTATTATCTCCTACCATGGATAAAGCAGCAACCAAGTCTATTTAATTAGTAAGATCTACAATGTTTGCTAAGAATAAGTAATGCAAGTCACCAATAACACTACATACCATCAACAATCAATGTGGGACGAACGGGCCGTGTTTATGAATACACTTCTGCGAAATTTAGTGAATTACTGAAGATCGACTTGAATATCTTTAATAATATCACGCCTCTTTTGCAATTGGGAACATTTCGGCTGTACCTTAGATAACTGGAATAGCGATGCTTAGTCAGGCGAATTCATGTTTATATTTATATATGCTTAAAGGCAAATGAGTTTAGTTATATCACAGATTATAATGCAATTGATATGTTTTTTAAAAGTGTCAATAATTTAAGGCTGTGAAATAGGTTAAGCGTGCTTCCTAGGTTCCAAATTTTTCCAATTGAGCATGACATTTTTGCATAAAAATATAAGCAAAATAACGAGCAAAAACTAAATACTTCTAATAACACATACACGTAAACTTTTATCGTGAACACAAAATGAATGAATATATAAAAATAATACGTTAGAAAACTATTAATTAAAAATGGAAAAAAATAATGCATTTTAGCGAGTTAAAAAGAGTAAAAAAGAAATTAAATTGAATATCTAAAAGAGAAAACCAAGTTAATTGGATATTAAAATGACAAAAATTATTTGATTGCTAAAAAAAAGTAACTGCACCATATTTTTTGAGTTTCAAACTCATATAAAATGTACAAGTGCAGCTTAAAAAATGAAAAATATAATAAAAACGTTGGTGAAAAAATGTATTAATGAAATAGTATAAAGAGAAAATGAAATTAATCTCATTTTTATAAATATATTTATAAAAACAATTAGAAAGATAGTTACGTTTGAAACAATTGAAAAAAAGCATTTGAAGAATGAATTTTGCTATCCATTTTGTAACTGAAAAATGTATATTTATATATTTTTAACAAAGTACGATATTTCGCTAAATTAAGGTGTGGGTGTTGCTAGGTATATATATATGTGAGAGAGAGAGAGATTCTAGTAGGTGAGAGCCGATGTTTGAACTCGAGTGTCTCACAGACCCACCACGAAGCTATCGGCCCAATTCGTCAACAAGCAATGGAGAAGATTGTCTGGATCCGTCAACTAAACATTGACATACGAGTAAGATGGTTAAGTTGTCATACTTGGAAACTATATGCAGTTGCTTTTGGACACCATATACTCAGACAAGAATGAAATTTTCCGTTGCAGCAATGTTTAATGGCACCAAACACAAATTATTCGTGATTGGCAAATTATTGTGGGCAATTATTGAAAATGACATGTATTCAAAGATAGACTAACATGGAATAATATTTTAACATATAGTGGGTAAGATAAAAAAGAATTCTTGAACAAAACGCTGCACTTGCTACACATTTGCAAATAATATGAATGGCTGTAAATGCAATAGGACTAAATGTTTGCTTAAAGAATTTCTGTTGACTTATTAAGTCGAATTTATACATTTATATGGGAATAAGTTGTTGCACAGTATTAGATTTTTCCTTGCTATATATTAATGTATATATGTACAAGGTGTCCAGCCTTAATGTGACCCAATAGCTAATTCCCGAACCGATCGGTTTAGATGTACACTTCCAATTTGAAAAATGTTTTAAACAGGTAAAGAATTTTTACGTGCTTTTCGAACAAAAAAAAACCATTTAGAAAAAAATTACAAAAATTAATTTTTATACGGTTTCCAGGTCCTATCACTTATATTTAGGAAAAAATGCAGTACACAAAAACAAAGTGAACACAAAAAGTTTCATTTTATTACGATAAAAACTGGCCGAAGTATGGAGCTTTGAAAATCATATATTTTTCCATTTTCTCGGCTATTTTCAAGAAGCTAGTAAGAGGCCGTCTCCAAAGTGAAATTAGTTGGAGCTCTGACAGGAAACTTTCGCTCTTGCACGTCAATTTAAGTAATTTTTTTTTTTTAAATTTGAAAGCATGCATTAATAATACAATAATTAAATACTTAAGAAATAAAATTTATTCTGTGTACGTGTAAACCATAGAAAAAAATAAAATATTTTGGACGAAGAAAACATTTCAAAAGCAGTTCCAAAAAAATAGACTTATATGCTGCGGCTTCAGTCTGATTTGCTGCGTTTTTGCTGATCATGACGAACGTTAAAAATCTGCTGTGTAGCCGCTTGCATTTGCATATATTACTAATTCTAATATTACGAATTCTAGTACGGGAGAACGAGATGTATACAAATGAAGAATACTGCGAAATGGTACTTTTTAATGTGCAGTGTAATCGAAGCAAGAGAGAGGCGGTAACACTTTATGCCATTAAATTTCCCACTCGAAGACATCCATCTTACAGTACAATTGCCCGTGCTGTTCAAGGCTTGTATAAAACTGGAAGTTGTCATAGACGTATTACCTTGTCTCGTGCCACACCTCGTGCCTACACCATTATTGAAGTTAATTTGGTCATTCTGATATAATAAAGCCCCTGATTCATGATTGGCACATCATTCCACGTTATGCTATAATTTGAACGGCAAATCCTGTATTATTGTGCTGCTATTTGTTAAAACAAACAGTTTTAATCTTTTCGGTACAAGTTGTATTTCTTTAATTTAATTTTTATTGTTTGCCATTCAGCAATACAAATTGTCAATCTATGATGTTTACTACGATGTTTTAATATTACTATGATGTTTTTCTTTTTCTGTTTCTGTAGATAGTGAATTACTATTCTTAAAACTCAATTCATATACGACCCCCTTTCTGAGCAACTCGGATGCTTCAAATTTATGTAGGCATAACTCGGTCAGTTTTTATCGTAATAAAATGAAACTTTTTGTGTTTACTTTGTTTTTGTGTACTGCATCTTTTCCTGAATACAAGTGATAGGACCTGGAGTCCGTATAAAAATTTAATTTTTGTAAATGGGTTTTTGGGTTGAAAAGCACGTAGAAACATTCCTTACCTTTTTAAAAACATTTTTCAAATTGGAAGTGCATATCTAAACCGAACGGTTCGGGAATTAGCTATTGGGTCACATTAAGTCTGGACACCCTGTATATATATATATATATATATATATATATATATATCGATTAGAAGTAATTATGAATGCTGCTTGGGAAACAATATTTTATTTGTTCATTAAAACGGCTTTCAACATTTCCACTGTGTCAATTTCCACTGCTAAATGTGTCAATTTTTAATTGGATTGTATATTTATTTTAATAACTGTAAAAAAATCTGTTTTCAATTTAGGTTTCAAATACAGAGCAAAGCGCGGTAAAGCATGGCCTAAGTGCATAAAAAGAAATGAGAGAGATGGGATTTAAATCTAACGCCCTTAAATCAAAACGAATTACTGGATAAAATATCTCCGCAAAATGCTGTATAAAGCGAAAAGTTTTAGAATTAAGATTAGTAGCAACCTTAAGCTGAGAAACACGATTTTGAAAAAGCATTTGAAAGAATAACTTAACACAACTATTCACAATTATTATGTCTGTAATTATATGTATAATTTACCAATTAAACTGTACAACAAGCATGAAGCTGGCATAATGTTTTTCTTCAACGGAAAACAGATGATAGCACCTGAAACGTAACTTACATAAAATTAAGGTCCCTACAGAAAATTTTTAAAAAAATCAAATAACCCTTTCTTTTAAAATGTTATTATTTTAAATGACTCAAGTCAAAATTGTGAGGTTTATGTTTCTTTTTCATTGCTTATTTCATGAGTAATATACATTTCTGATTATTTATTTAAAATGACATAAGTAATTATAGATATTTATTTAAATAACATTTTAAAAGTCTCTATACAGCCACTATTTATGATAATTGTTCCACAGACAACGTACAATTATTCCCAATCTTTTATATGTTCTATGTGTTTTAATCGTTAATACCTGGAAATATAGCTTTTGAAAATAAGAATCAATGTGTAATATATCTATGTATGGTATCTGTTTGTGTTTATCTATCTATGTCTGTATCTATACACAGGGTGGCCCATGATTATTGAAACAGACTTTAACGGGGAGATTAGGTACATTTTAAAGAGTCAAATTTGCATAGCAACCCATGGTTGGAAAAATCTACATTTTTCGCTAGTTTGGCGTTGTTTACAAGAACGCCGAAGAAACAGACCTGCTTTACCATCATCACCTGTAGAGTGGTATGAAACAGTTTCCCAAACACCTATCAAGGAAACATGCATCTGATTTATGGATTAGCAGAAGAAATGCACACGTGGCAAAAAGATTGTATCGTGAAAGATCCCTCTCCACAAAGAGATGGATTAGACCAGGAGTGACTAATCCTCGGCACGGGTGCCACAGTGTGGCACGGCGGAGTTGTAAAAGTGGCACATAAAAACTTATGAAAAATTTGAAAAATATTAAATAAAAAAAATTACAATTTTATTTAATTGCGGTTATATATTTTAGACAAAAAAAACCCCTCGAAATTTGGGTTAACATGTTTGTGAATAAATATTTTTATTAGGAATATAAAAACAAAATATATCTCAAAACTAGCTGATATGCACGAAAAACACAACTTAGTTTAGTAAGCATCTTCAAGAGCTAATCCTGTATACATGATTGGGGGGGGGGGGGGTAAAATTTCAAAAGTCAAATTAATTAAGTACTGATGATTAAATAATTATTAAGAATTAAATGTTTTAAATTACTTATTTTGATGTTATGCCTACCTTGACTGATTGAACCTGTAAAAAGATAATTAACAATAGAACCTATGTAGTGTGTATTTTTGTCTTTTTAATTATATTATTTTTAAATTTCTACTACATATATATGCATTATAAAACGTGATATGTGTGTGAAAATCCCATAATGAGCTAATAAGGAACAATTTTTAACTCTTTTTTTTTATATATATTTGGAAAAATTGTAAGTGGCATGCATAACTTTTTTTTAATTAGATAGTGGCACTCATCCAGAAAAGGTTAGCCACCCCTGGATTAGACCAACGGATGTTTACTATCTTGCATCACTATTTGCATCTGTACTCTATGAAAATGGTATGAGTGTAACGGTTTGCCTTCACGTTACAGAACACGATGGATACTACTCTGAGATTCTTTAAAGATAGCGGCGACGTCTTGTACGCTGGAATTCGGATTCTTTCGAACGGTACTCAACACATTTATAAAAATGTTGGAAGTTTTAGCCACTCTTTCTCCATCCTCACCATACCTATTACCTCGTAATGATCTATATTCACACAAATTGTAATGCAAATTAGCAAACATCCAGCGGTCCAGTCCATCTCTCTGCGGGAACTTTCGCGATACAATCTTTCAGCTGCTCGTGCAATTCCTTATGCCAATCCGTAAATCAAGTGCATAGTTAGGTGTTCGAAAAACTTTTGAATATTACTCTGAGGGCGATGTCAGCTCCAATGATGGTGGAAATTATGGTCTGTTTCTTCCAATGCTCTTGTGAACAATGCAGCCTAGCTCCGAATTAAAAAAACGTTTCCGACCATAGGTTACTATGCAAATTGGAATCTTTGTGATGTCCCGTTCCTTTCCCTTAACGTTTATCCATATAATCCTGGGACGACACCTTATATATATATATATATATATATATATATATATATATCCTTGTATACATATGTATATATATTAATATATCTTGTTGCAAAGTATATAAATAAGCGCTGTAATGATTCATTGTGGATCTATGGCCTAGAATTACGAGCTTAATTAATTTTTTTTTACTACACTTGAATAATATCTTTACTTTCACATTTTTTTTCAATGTTTTTAGAAGAAATAAAAATTTAAAAAATTTAAAGATTTGAAAATCAAAAAAAAAAGTGTTCAATGGACTCGATTCATCTTTGACGTCATAATTACAGGATAGTACATTCAAAAAATACCCACGTGTTTCATTCGACTGAGTATTTAGGCCGCAATTTCTAATATACCTAATTTGCATCTAATATCGTATAACAAAATAAGATTCTTTCTTTTCTTTGGCTTAAAAACAATACAACTTTTACTTTTATACATTACTGATAGCTTTATATATATATATTAGTTTCACATTAATATTTCTTTATTTTTATTGCAAAATTACAATTTGTTATTTCTTGGAATACCTATCGTTCAATTAAGTTGTTTGGGGATCGATTTCGGTTTACAAAAAAATGGACATCGTCAAGTCCTCCCTCCCCCGTTCTGCACTTGAACTCTTAATTTTTAAGAATAAAGAATTTTGTTCAATTGACCGATCCATAAGTTTTTGAAACTTTGAAACGTAATGCGGCTGGCAAACTAATTACTAAGCCTAAAAGTATTTTTTAAAAAAGATTCAAGGTCAAATAATAGAAGTAGAAACTAAGCCTAATCTAATACTGTAAACTAAAATTATGTATATATTTAATAACTATACGTAAAGCAAAAAACAAAAATATATTAAAAATATTTAGAAAACTAAAAAATTTAAAAAATATAAAATGTTTGAATGTAAGCAAAATCGACGGTCAGCACATAACCACAAGTGTAATACGAATAGCTCTTTTTGTTCATTTGATAATCACGTGGCAAATGCTAAGTAATCGTAGCGCCTTCTGGTGATGAATCAAGCCCATTAAAGTTACATAATGACTTGATTATTATTGCCACGAATGCTCCTCTCACGACTAACTTAAAAATAATACTTTTAGTATAATTTAATTTAATGCATGTAACTATTGCTTCGTTGCAGCTGAGTGGCAACGTACTTTGGCTCACGTGCATTACGTATAACTCGAGAGATTTTGTAATTTATCAATAAAGCTTACTTGTTCTATTGATTTGGCTTGTAATAAATTTACGTCTGTTTATTTCTTACCTTAGTTACTATCTGAACTCTCAGCATTGCACTCGGTCCGTGGAAAAATAAAGTTTCTTAAATATTTTTATTTTTGAAGTTAAACCTAAAAATTTGAATTGACAATTACGTAAAAGTTTTATAAAATTTGAGTTTTCTACAATATTTAACTAGTTTTTAAAGCTTGATTTCCAAAGGCAATTGATGAAATCATTAATGTAATGTATTAAGTGCATTTAATTAAAGTATTCTTTCGTAAAGTTCATCGAAAAAGTTCAGGATTTAGTGTTTTTTTAATAAACATGCAATTTGTAATAATTTAAGTATATATTTATTTTCGAATATTTCTCCCCAATTTTTAACATAATTGAACGTGTGTAATTACAAATGCTTTCAAAAATATTCCTTTGAGCATTCAATAATTGAACTTCGTGCAATTAAAGTTTCACAATTATTAAACAGATGAAATTTTTAATTTCTTCTTACCATTTAAAAATGAGCTAATCATTACACAATTTAAATAACCATCTGAAACTTAAAAAATAGTTTTCCCGCACATTTATTCCTTCATTAAAGACCAGTCTTACTAACATCAGGGGACATAGTAATTAGGTCCAACACAGTTAACTCGCTAGAAGAACTTTTATTCGTTCCCTTATTTAAATTAGCTTACTGCAGCTGTTGGAGTTTCAGTGATCACTTTCATGTGCTAAATAAAGATAAAAAAAACCCCGAAAGTAATCAGCTTTTGCCAAGCTTTTCAACACATATCTCTTAAAAATGCCTTGTTTTAAATTAAGGTTACATTAAAAAAATACCGTATGTTATTCTTTTGAGATAATTACACTGTACTCATTACTGCTTACAATTGCAATTTGCCAATGTTTAATCACGGGAGTTGTTTAAATACATTTTATAACAACAATTGGATTGGGAAAATTCTTAATTGTCTCCATCGTTTATTAAGTAAATTATGTGTGTGCATTATCTGATCTATTTCTCTCGATTACGTTTTTTCGATAATTACACATGGCTATATAATTCTTTTTTCCAAACTGAGTGTTATGCTAATATTTATGAGGTTAATGTAAATTTAAACATTGATATATTGTTCAAATGTATTCCCTTTCAGTGTCTTTTATTTGTTTCTCTTTGTCTTTAACTTTTAGAGAACCATGTATATATTTTTTATGGAATTACATCGAAATTAGTTTAGTAATTTATTAAATATTAGAAGTTGAACTCAATTTTCATTTCTTGTTTTAAATTACTTTTAAAGTACACAAGTCAAAAATATACATTAAATATTATTCATAATTCCTTGATTTTTCTTCAAAACGTTAATTTAAATATGTTTAAGAGTTGAAGATAGGAATTTAAGCATGTACTTTTTGTATATATGCAGTGCGGTTATAAATAAACTCTTATAAATAACTTTCTGCAATTTTAACAAATGAGTGAATCGTCACTAAATTTGGTACAGGGACTATACAAGTGCCCAATGCACTTCTAGTAAATAAATAAATATTTTTGAATAAAAAAATTCTACATGGTAGCGCTTTCAATGGAAAAAAAGAAAATTTATTAAAGGAATTAACCACAAGGGAATTATAAAATAATTAAACAACTTTCAATGCAGCTTTTATGAGCAGCAAAAGGTTGTTGCTGTTGTTGCTAATGCCACGGGATTGTAAATGATAGATCCAGGCCCACTAAATTCATTGTGGCAAGGGGCTAGATTTCTAAGCCTGTCGTTAGTCGTAGCTTTAAGCAACAAGCAGGTGTCAGTATGATTTGTGTGTGGCTCAGTTACACTCCATTTTTCAATAAAAACATCCTAGAGGGAGAGTGATAGGGAGCCTTCCACTAACAAGAGAAAACTTGCTTTTCTATGAATATTTAGTGTCCCCATGCAACACAGGTAATGTCATAGGGTTCTTGAAAAAAATATTGAGTTTTATACCCTCGTGATTTTTCTAATCATGGAACGACTTAACAGATCTGGTTCATCACAGAAGCACTGCAAATTTAGCAAACTAGAAGAATTTCAAACCCTTTATGGGCGAAACATCTTACCAAACTAGTTATGATCTACTGTTGAAGAGAATCGCTTAGAAAATTAACGTGCGCAGGATAGTAGCCACGTTGGGCAACATTATATATTTCGGAACACTTATGTGAGCAAACTGAACTACATCATTTTATCTCAGCTAATTGACTGTTATTATTTTCCTCTATTTTTATTTAATTATTGGTAATGTAGAGTTCAAAAACTAGTCAATAAATATTTGAATTGCTTGTGCATTCCTGGGAGGATAGTTTTCTTCCGTATATGTGCTTTTCTCCCATGAAAAAAGACCCTTATAGTGGTAATTTTTTTTCATTAAAGGTGTTCTCATTCCTTATATCGGTCTAGTAAATACTTTATGTAACAAATTGAAGACAATCCGTTCAACCATTTTAGTTCCAGGAGGCAACTATAACAGAGATAAAGTTTAATTATAATAAATAAGCGTAAAATTACTTATTTCTATTTAGTAATATTGGAATTACGTAGCATATATTTGAAAAAAAAAGTGTTTTTTATTCCTTCATCAAAGCCCTTAATATTTCCAATAAAATTAGGAATGAGAATCCTGAATTTTTCTGGGACTTATATATGAACTTATTCCCATTGAAGATCCATTTAATGTTGTTTAAACTTCGATCTCTATCTCTGATATTTGAATCCTGCAGTCACCTGCAGTATCACCCACCCACTTTTTTCACGTTTTATATTTTTTTTATTTCATAGTTTAGGATTTTCCTTAAATTAAAAGTATCACTGATCATCCTAATGATTTAAATGTTCAGTGATCCTTATGTTGTCTCTGATCGAGCAAGAGCTAAAATCACTTTATTTGTCCTTCAAGGTTACGGGGATATAAATTACTTAGATACATATTTACGAAGCTTCTCCATGAAACTCATGCGGTGGTTCGATGTTTCAAACTTAATTAGAAATATCTTTAAAAAAATGAGTTGCAGAAGCAAGAGACGGATTACCAAGACGAGTCTTCTTAAAATCAGTTCCCCTATTTTCTTAAAAATGTTAAAGTACATAATTTGAATAAATATATTAGATAATACCTTAATTTACACACGTAATATTAAAATATATTGAAAATGTCAAACATTTTACCATTTATTTAGCCTTCTTTATTAAAGGCAAAAAACAAAATCAAATTAAATTACCAATTATTGTTAAACTTATAAAAAAATAATTTATTCATGATTTTTGCACGAAATAAATGTTTTGAAAGAACAATAAAATGTTACGGCATTGGTTGGTAAAATTATAATTAAAATTTACGAAAAAAAAAACAGAAAATTCTCCAATTTTTCAAAACTTGAAAAGTGATGTAGGGGGGGGGGCAAAAGATAAGTTTTTACTTAATTTATTGATTAATTTTCTTGTTTTTTTCACTTACCTAAGGAAATAACAAGCGATTTTTTAAATTGGTATTTTATTAGAGAGAAAAAATTCGTCCCAATACAGACCATCTGACGACTAACACTACTAAAAAGCCCGGTCACCTGCACTCGATTATTTTAGTACTTTAAGAATTAATAAATTTTTTACACATACGTATTTTTTCTGAAACACACATTTTAACTTATGCTATATAAACAATTTTTTACAATGTTCTTCAATTCGAATAGTGATATAAGTATTACTGGGTGCTTTTTTTAATATATTGAAGTAGTTTGTCAGCTTTTAGGCCATATTTTTGCTCGTTTTCTTTTCATTGATAAATATATTTTGTATATTATACATTTTTTTTATAATTTTTAACATGCATATTGAAAAAAGGCATAATTTACACATAAAAAAAATTCCCTTTCGTTTTAATATTCAGTTGCTACAAATAATTAAGTTGCACACTTAAAGTGAACTTAAAACAAAAGGGAAAATAAATCTATACATTATTTCTTGCAACATCCCTACAGACTTCCACTGATCATTGTATTTATTTTTTTTTCAATTAAACCACAAAAATTAAAGAACATTAATAAAAATCTGTGTCATAAATTTATACAATTTCGCATTGCATGACAGGGGGAAATAAACAATTACTCATGAAAAATGACTTTGCAGAATTCCTTATACACAGCAGATGTTGCCAACTGGACTACAATTCTAATAGTAAGGGGAAAGATGAATGGGGGGATTATTATCTTTGGGCCATATTCCAGTTATATTCGATTTAGCACTTGAAACCCATCCTATGATTTAAGAAAGTTTCTCTTATGAAATTTAAAATAAAAATATTTTTAAGACGTTAATGGACGCATATTTGGGATACTAAAAATAAGGTTAGATTTCTTTAATATATATCGACTCTCAAAAATTCGAAGTTGCAGGGACCAATGAAAAAATTCGAATTACCAAGAGAGTAAAAAAAAAAAAAAAACTCCCAAAAATACACAAAGAGAAATTTTTTTTCTAACACATTAAAATTTGAAACTATATAATAAAACAACAATAGTGCATATGTATATAATTATTTTAAAGTATTTTTAAAAAGTATACATTTTACGGTGTAAATATTATACAGAAGTTAATACATATTTATGTATTAAAAGAAATTATTAAAATAATACATACAGTACATGATTAATGTTTTTTGATGAAAAACTTTTATCTTTTTTGCTTTATGGCATTCAATGTAACTTTGTCTAAAGATTTTTCTAGATTAAAGTGAAGCGTGAAAAACGTTCATGTCAACAAGGTTTTGAAAGTAAAACTCGATTATATAGTTTGTTTAGTGACACCTTAGCTTTTGTAAGAGTTAGCGAAGTCAACTCCTCCGTTTCGTCTTCATCACTTTCTGAGTTATTGTGGTCCGACGCCACAATTTTAGCTTTTACAGGGGAGATACACAAAAACAAGAAAACTTGTAAACTCAAATCTGTTTGCTACAGGACTGTTCATGATAGTGAGTGTTTGCATTGCCGAGATGTTTTAGAAGAGATCTTTGAATTATCGCGGGTTGTAGTCTAGTCAGCCACAGAGTTTACTTCGAAATATTGTAGTGTACTATAACTATTGTTTTAGCTCGAAATATCAAGAGTGTTTCTAGGGACCAAACATATACTTCGAATTAGTGAGAGGTTCGTATTATCGAAGGTTTGAATTAGCGAGAGTCTTCTGTATATATATATATATATATATATATACAGAAGACTCTCGCTATATATATATATATATATTAATAAATGGTTTAACATACATATTTGAAAACATTTATCATGAATATATATATAAACATGCGGTTGATATTATTTTTAGACTTGTGTAAGAAAATATACTACTGTGTTTATTTTTTCTTCTGGTTTTAATCTGAAAGTATCGCGTGCAGTAAAATATACATATGTCAATAATTTAAAATATGTTTAATGATGGTTTGTTTGTAATAATTTGATCAACAAAATTCGTGAATTAACTTTACATAAAGTCACACAAATCGCTGTCTTCATTTAGCAAAGAGTTATAAGAATACTATATTTCTTTCACGGCTTCATATACAATATTATTGAAATGTAAACATAAATTTATTAAGAGAAAGTCAAAAATATTTTTATATATTTTCATACTTCATGTATAATTTAAGCATTTCAATGTAATTGGAACTAAATAAGAATTTATATTTAAAGAATTCAAATGAGTCTCATCCTTTAAAACATTGATCTTCGGTGTAAATATAGCCCAATCACCATTATAAAATGTTTTATTAAAACTTATTTGAACTTAATAATTATGCAAAATACAGCCGATCTAAGGAAATCGCTAAATCGTGAAAAGAAGTTATGTGGAAAACTTGCATTCATAAATTTCGATCATATTTTTATTTTAAAAGTGCGCACTATACACCGGAGTTTACGGTAAATATGTTTTCAATTTTTAAAAAAAGGTTTCTTAATGTTTAAGTTTAAATGTACAAGTAATAAATATTTTGTAGAGAAAATCTAGCTATATTCTTATGCATTTTACTACATATACCACTAGGATCATTACGTTTTAATATATCCCAGAAACTTCCTCATTTCACTTCGTCAAAGTTACTCTTCTTATCATGATATTAAATTCGGACATCTATCCAGGGCGACACATTCTTTTTCGTTTCTAGAAACCTGGTATCTAACCGACTTAATAACCCAAAGAATGTCCAAGTATCTCACTTATTGAAGATCTTTCATATTCCGCTTGACGTGTTTATTACCTCGTTGCCTTCTGATCCCACAGAAAGACCTATTCCTGTACCATTTTATTAGATGCTGTCAGGCTCATATTAGAATATATTCTTTTATTCTCAGAAGGGGATCTTCCGAAATAATT
>BMAO01008059.1:0-20811 GCA_019973975.1 Trichonephila clavata | reverse complement strand
TAATAATCCACTAAAAACGGATTTTACGGAAATTTACTCTTACGGAAAGAGCGAGAAATTGCTGGGTCTCATTTACAAAAGAAATCCGTTATGAACTATTTACTTAACTAAATGACATTGGTATGTATGTTACTTTTGTTGGATAAAAATCATCTACGTAAGACTTTTACAGAACTCAACTATACGGGGCAACAGGGATATTTCATGTCGAATTGATAAAAAAGAATACCTTTTTCGAACTTCTAAGCCTGAGGTAATTAAGTTTGATATTTTTGATACTTTTGTTGAATTTAAATTCGCGAAGAACGGATCTTTTACTGAAATTTTTTCTCAAAGTTGGTTACTGGAGCTCATTGATGGAAAAATTTCTTTTTGGTACTATTAAACTTAGATTTGAAACTAGCAAGCTTGATAATTTTATGGAATAGATATCCATTAAAAAAGAGTTTTGTGGAAATGCACTTGAGGAGGGGACTACGAGAGTGTAATAGATGTTTCTACTTCAATTGTGACAGGTCTATTCGCGAGATATTCTGATTAATCCTCTTGGGGAAATTTTGAGGCTAGCATTTATACTAATTCACAGCCTTTCAAGAAAAACACGAGATAGATATATGTTAATTGGTTCGATTATATAAAGTCTAGGTTTTGTAGATGTAAAAATAGAGAAGGAGCCGTGAAGCTGACAAGTAAGTTGAACATTGGAGAATTACTTCACGAACTTAGCGCGCGTTTAAAAGGTGTAATTTCTGAGATAAAATTATTAGATTGAAGATTTAAGATAGTAGATTCAGTATCGGCCTGAGGTTCATTAGTGATTGTTCTCCTTGTCCATTTCTGGTAGTCGGGTTTACTTAGAATTGAGTAGTAGGATTAATCGACGTTTTATAGATCACTCCTAGGTTTCTTCTAATTATTAAACTTGTAATTGTTTAAGTGGTTGTTAAAAGTTGAATTTAATCTAATTCTTATTATGGAGTTTGTTGGTGATGCTTCGTTTCCCCAAACACTTAGAGACGCGCCGGACGGAGAGAGATTGGTCCCAGTTAAGACAACGCCACCATACAATTTTAAAAGTAATTAATTAGAAGTTCTGATCTTTTTTTTAAAATCAAGACGCGAGAGTTATAAGAATATTTTTCAATGCAATCAAATCCTTAAAGCGAAAATGTCAATAGTTTATATATATATATATATATGTGTGTGTGTGTGTGTTGTGTGTGTGTGGTGTGTGTGTGTGTGTGGTGTGTGTGTGTGTGGTGTGTGTGTGTGTTTAAGCGTTAGACGGCGGTGGTTTATTTGGATTGTTGGTGTCTGATTTCAGGAAATATCTTCAGCGTTAATGTTCAACTTTTTATTTTGACACACATAACGTAAATAGACAATAACAATTCTATTTCCAGTTATTTGGTGAGAACGCGTAGGCAGACAAAAGCGACATAGCGAAACCAAAGTGAGTCAATTACATGATGAAGGAAAACAAAAGGAGAGATTAACATATAACTTGTGAAGGTCACGTGACTTCTTCTAACAGAATCCACGATCGGTCAGAAACTGGAGGGTGCAAGTTTTTCCTGCAAACTTGCTATTCGATTACGATTAAAACCCTGATCATGTGGACAGACAATTTAAAATAGTTCAAAGCGTTATTCCTGAGGGACTGGAACATAGAATTAATTTTACTGAAAAGGATATTAGGGGAATTATTACACATATATATACATATAAATATATATATATATATACGAAGCTGTTCAAAAAGTATCGATACTGAATTTATTCTATTTATTCGAGAAAACCCCAGCGGAGGGACTGTGCGCATCATGCACGCGCATATTTCACCTTGTCTCACAAAATTCGCAGTCTGTACAGCGCGATGTTCAGTCACACTGACTTCTTTCACGTGAGTGTTTGCGTGCGTTCGTCGAAAAAAGAAAATGTGTGAAAACACGGATTAGCGAATCTGTATCAAGTTTTGCTTTAAGTTCCGTAAAATGGGCACCAAAACCTACGATATGATGAAAACAACATTTGGAGATGAGGCAATGATCGTGCTCGGGTTTCGAGTGGTTCCGGCATTCAAGGAGGGTCGTCATCAGTGAACATGATCCCATTCTGGACGCCATCCACTCTCGCAATGAGGACAAGATTGCACAAGTGAAGGCTGTGGTGCTGATTTTTCCTCTTTCCCAAGATCAAACACCTTAAAAGGACACCGGTTTCAGAATTGAACATAAAACAGAATTCACACAGCACTCAGCCATCCCAAGTCTGAGTTCAGAAATGTTCGAGACTGAAACATGTGGCAGTGTGTTCTGCAATGAGCATATTTCGAAGAATGACTCAAAACGTTATATTATGTATGTTTTGCATAATAAATTCAGTCTGATTTTTTGAACATCGTATACATAATATATATATATATGTAATGTTTCTGTAAAATTAAATCTTTTAAATGAAATGGTTTTTTCTTTTCATTGAGCAAAATAAAACTATTTTTAGACAAATTTCTAATTAGTTACTTCAGTTGGGACCATGAACATACATCAATTAAAAATAATTTTTCAGAAAAATATAGAATTAGCTTTCTATGATTTGTATGCTTGTAAACTACAACTGCTATAAAACTATTTTTTGATATATTCATACAAATGCCTTAATTGCGTTATAATTCTTTAAATATTTACCACAATGATTATGCAAAATGGAAGCAAAGTATTAAATAAAGTGATTTTGTTAAAATATCAATGAGGAATTTGAAATTCATGCATGTCTTACTTTTCAAAATGTGTTCATCTTCAACATTTTCTTATGAATTAGAGCTTAGAGTTTATTTAAATAATAATTCAGAATATTAGAAGAGAAATTCATTTTTTCTCGTAAATTTAATACCATTACTTTTGCTTTATTTCATTTGATAAGATTAATGGAAAAAATATATCTTACTTAGTTTTATCGAATTGGTTACTTACTCTAAATTTTAACTACAAAGATATTCCTTTTTTACATGTGATAACATTTATTTCTTTTCAGCAATATTTTACATGAAAAAAGTTTGAAGAAATGACCTTAACTTATCAAAACTATTACCTGAATATCAGTTAATGGACTTTTCACAAACTGACTGCTAAACGATTAAAAATTAATAGAATAATAGTTATTTTAATTCTATAACAGATCAAATCATTGCTACTGGTAAAACTTTAAGAAAGACGAGTAGTGTTTATAATATGGCTTTAATTTTATACTGACGGGAATAAGTCCTAACACCAAGAAAGATTTGTGTTAGATGAACAAAATTGGTAACCGTGTTTATACATCAAAAGATGATGTCGGTTCAAATTTTGAGCTTAAGTGTCGTGCTAGTAATGTCTCTCAGAACTTGAAAATCAGGTTGCTTGAAAAGCTTGCAGTAAAGGTCCTGAACGTTGTTTGTCTGTGAAGTTTAACGTATTGAGTTGATGATAGCCAAGAATGCCTTCAAGAATATGAAGAAACACAAACATTAACTTTTACGAGGTCGTATAATAAGGCTACAAGAAGGTAGATTTTCTTTCCGCGATGTTGCAGGAAGACTTGGCCGGAATCTATCAACTGCACATCTTTGTTAGGAGCAGTACTCAAAGGATGGCACTGCCTCAAGAAGACCGGATTCCGGGAGGCGACGTGGCACCACTGAGAGAGAAGATTTCCGTATTCGGAGCATGGATGTAGCGAATCGTACTACGTATGTGGCATAGAATCAAGCTGCAGTAGGTACCATAGTAGTACAACGAATAGTATGAAATCGATTATTTCAAGGATAGCTCCAATCCAGGCGTCCTCTAGTTTGTATTCCATTTACTCCAAGCCATGGTAGTTTGCAAAGTCAGTGGTACAAGCCAGAGCTAATTGGAGGTCTGTTGTGTTTTCTGATCAAAACAAATTTTCTCTTAGCGCCAGTTCTGGCTGTGTAATGGTCAGAAGGAGGCCAAGGAATGCTTGCAACCAAACTGTCTGCGGTCAAGATCTGCTGGACCTGCACCTGATTCATGGTCGGGGGAACAATTTTCTTTAACAACAGGAGCAAACAGCATTCAAGGAGCCATCCTTCAACAGGATAACGCTGGCCCTCACACAACTGTTGTAACGCAACCTGCTCTACCGAGTGTTGATATGCCACCTTGATTTGCGAGATCACCAAATTTGTTTCCAATCGTGCAAGTATGGATGACAACTCCAGCACCATCAGCAGTCAAATCTGACCGTCCTAGTGCTGACACAACAATTACAACAAGCATGGAAATCCATACCACAAATTGACATTTTCAAACTGTATGGCACAATCATACACGCTTGCAGGCTTGCATTCAAAATTCTAAAGGCTACACCGGCCATTAATGTAATAGCATTTCCCGTATGAAATGCATTTTCTTGAGGTTAAATTAACTGTGATCTTGAAAATTTAATCAATCCAACATGTTAACTGGACAATTGCATGGTTCAAATTTCATTACTGTACAATAATTTTTTCTTGATGTCAGGAATTTTTTCGCCATCAGTTTACATTCTATAATATTGCCAGGACAACCCTCTACAACTGAGTATTATGTAAATTAAGAAAAATATTAATTGTAAGGTTTTTTGAATCGTTACCCAGTTAATTAATTTGAGATAAAATCATAGACAACTTAAAATATGTCAATAAAAAGAAAAATCCACTTAATTTTTCAAAAGAAAATCTTATTCCTATCTATAGTAAAAAAATATACATATTCATTGAAATTTTAAGTTATTTATAATAGCTATTTTTTAAGTTACTCAATATCAATATAAAGTCAAAATTAAAATAATTTACTTTTTATTTCAAAATAATTATGCTTCCTTGTAATAAATCAACCTTAATACGAGAGCATCTGTTATTTGTCCTTAATACACCTTCCCATTTTAATTTTGAATCTGTGTGCGGGGATTATAAGAGAAATGGTACATTATTCAAAGTAAGCCTATCTTTAGGTTCATGATTAATCCTAGTTATTTTAAAAAGTGGCCATGGATTAAAATATAAAAAATTTTGATTAATTATTGGAGCTGAACTAGAGAATATCAGAGAAAAAATACTCAAAGGCAAAAACATAAAATTATCACAATATGCCTTCATGTATCTTTTTTTATTTGATATATTAATAGATAGCCATAATTAATAAAAAAAAAACTGTTAGTGTGCTGGTGCCGACTCACAACTGAAGTTAACTCCCGAAGTACGGTTGTCTTTGATTATATAGTAGGCAAACAGGGTAAGTAAACGCATCTCATATTATACTGAAATCATCCATGTATTTTCTTTATTCTATTCATATTTTTCGTATTAAATCGGTAAAATAACATATACATATAAAATAATATACATCAATTATATTATATAAATATATGTTATTCAAAATACATGAGTATATTTTTAGAAAGGTTGATTTACTTCCTTATTAATATCACTTTGAGTATTAATTACTTTAATACTTTCGCCCTTCTTAATCATTTCACGAGAGGCTTGTGGACACTAAAGTATGATACGTGAACGCTGGTAGATTCGTGATTTACGAATCGTTAAAATATTGCATCAATTGTTGTTACCATACCTAATCGTCCTCAGTGCCGTACCAGAAACAAAATACAAATTAAGCTCTGATTTTAAAAAATTAGACTTATTTCAATCCTTCATCTTTATCGAAATCAATATTGAAATCTCCACCAAGGATGAGTGGAAGTACATGATACCGTTTATAAGTAGTTAAGAACCACCTTTTGAATATGCTAGTAATGCCTCGGGTGTATAATCTATTATGTCAGTAACATTCTAATTGATAGAAAAATAAATTGTGACGATGGCAATGAGTTTATAGTTAACAACGAGCATCTCGGGCACATATATCTCCCAAATTAGATTTAGTTTATCATACTGTGTATTTCTTCTCACATATTCATCGTGATTGCCAATAAACTTATGTTGTGAATAACCAACGATTTGATTGGTGCGATGCTGACAACGCCTCTGCGATTAATGCAAGTGATTCTATACTGTGTTGCTCATTCCTCTGTTAGTTTCATTGATATAATCAACAGCGAACTGGGCGCATGAATCATCTTCAATGATGAATTGGGATTCCATATTGATTCCAACCATGTTAAGTATAAAATTATTAAAACAATTTTGCCGTTTTTTGGAAGGTAGCATTTTTATAAATACTCGAAGTCGAGTTATCCCAGCTCGTAAAATTTTTAAATACTCGTTATCCTGTATTATGTAATTAGCTTGGCAAAAGTTGTTAATGTCATGCAATAATTATGTTCTAGGTATTTTCGTATATTTTTGTACCTTAATTTTAATGTAGCACTAGTGGCAAAAAAGAACAGGGGGAAGAGGGGGAGAAATAAATGTGTCCCATTTGTCCTTCTACGCATGCGCAATAAGTTCTGGAATTCCTTACAGGCTTACCATAATTAATTATTACTGGAATTTGGCAATTTTAGTGATTATTTTCATTGCCCCTCTTAGGACACTTCGAAATGAATATGCACTATTTTAAAAAAAAAGTTTTATAAAAATGACAAAAAAATTGAAATTTTCAAAATTTTGAAACCGTAAACTATTTTAAAAGAACGTTACTATATTCCATTTCAGCTGAAAATTTTTTTATCCCCCCCCCCCATCTTCGGCATATCTGTTATTGTTTCAGCTTAAAAGTCAAAAGAACTAATACATGAAAGGTCGTTTGGTAAGAAGACCGGTTTTCGACGCTAATAAACATTTAAAGTTTAATTTTTCAGCTATGCTTTCCAGATGTCACACATTGATAACAAACTACGATAATTTTTAAACAGTTGCCTAATAGCCCAATAAAATGATGAGAAAGCATTAAAAAGATAAATCTTGCCTGAATTGTCTACAAAAACTTTTAAAAAAAATAGGGAAGTTTCTGAGATAGTCACCATCTTTTTCACCATGGAGGCACAGAGGGAAAAAAGGCGAGTCATTCACTCAAATGCAATGAAAATGCCTCATACGATTTTGAAGTAAAAATGGGTAAGGAATAAAGTTTACAATCCCGTGTCATATTTTCATTCCCAGGATTTCGGGATAACATTATCCAAATCCCGGGATTAGGATTGATATATTTAAAATACTTTCCTATTAACACAGTTGAAATTGCAAAATAAAATTAAAAATATAATTAAAAATTGATTTAATACTATTTTATGAAACAAATAAAAAAATTAATTCATCACAAAAAACAAATAAAAATAGTACATAATTAATTTTTTTTTTTAAAAAGCATTTCTTGTGTTTTTGTAAATAAGCTTATAAAAACACAGCTCATCCATGTAACTGCTACTAAATTTGTTACACATCGTCCTGTCGAAGAAAACGCACGTTCGAATACTTAACTAGTAGGTATTATCATCATTAAATAGGAGTATGCTTTTTTCAGGTAGTCCCCCC
Source organism: Trichonephila clavata (assembly GCA_019973975.1). NCBI lineage: Eukaryota > Metazoa > Arthropoda > Arachnida > Araneae > Nephilidae > Trichonephila > Trichonephila clavata. The sequence goes on along the minus strand of BMAO01008059.1, from coordinate 13,334 downwards.
ATTTTTTTTTTAAAAAAAAGACATTTCTTCTTGAAATTTTGATGACAGTGTCTCAAATCTAATAGACTGCATTGGTACATATACCTATTTGATATGACTTTATTTAGTTCTTCTGCTACACTTAATGATTTTTGTTTATAAATTGATCCAGTTATTGAATCGGAATGTGAATCAATTTCAAGTGTTACTTCATTTGAAACTGAAGCTCCAGTTGCATGAGCTGTTAGTAACGCAATGGGATTTGAAGTGTCCCAAGTCTTCCAAGCAGGCCCGTTATTAATTAACGGCATTTAATTGAAGAAGGAACTGTGGCAAAATCTATATTTGAGATGTTGCTTACATTTTTGTGTAAACATTGCAGTGAACCACTTAAATCTGTGCGGCATTCTCCCATACATAATCATATAAAGAATTAAATTCTTAGAAATTTTTTATAAGAAAGAAATATTTAAATATAATTCAAACAGAAATTAAATCCAGGAATTTCAGGATTGGAAAAAATTCGGATCCCGGGGCTGAATATCCTACTAGATATCTTCCAAGAATTTTAATTGCCTCTGTCCTAGTTAGCTGACACCGGACACCCTGAGGATGGGAGAAATGTCCGTTTTCTGACCCCACTAGCGATGGGAAGAAAGTTACAGAAAAAAATAAGAGAAGACATATCAAATTTTATGGTTTTACTTACACACCCGCCTCGATTCCTTCAAGGTTTAACACGTAAGAAAACTGGCATTATACGATACATTACAAAAAAAGTAAATAAGATACATTAACTGTAATACCAGATATACGATACTTGAAAAAAGTTCTATATATAATTTAGACAAAAATTAAATCCCGGGATCCCGAGCTGCAAACCCTAGTAATAAATGACTGTGAAAATAAATTTTCTTGAAAAGTATATTAGACAAAAAACTTTTTTTGAAATATGTAATATTTGAGCAAAATTTTCAATATTTGGGCAAAATACGGATAATAACTTTGACACAAGGAAAATAGAAGTTTCGATGATTTATTTTTATAAATGATGAAATTATGAAATGTTTAATTAAAATTTTAAGTATTTTTTGAAAAATCGTACAAAAAGTTTTCAGTGTTTCATTTTTAATTCATTGATTTTGAAAGAGAAAAGCATGAACTTCTGTATTACAGACTGTTGATTCATAAAATGAAAAGAAGCTTATACGGACAGATCGAAGAATTATTTTCATAAAAACGCATCGATATTGACTCATTTTAGAAAACAATTGTAAAAAATACAAAATATACGAGAAGTTATTTTATAAAGAAATTTTACCATATCTGGCAGAAACAAACAATCCTTCAGATCCTGTAATTTATTTTTGTCTGATTTCAATCAGAAAAGAAGTATCATTATTTTCAAAACGACGAAAAAGTAGGAACTCTCGAGAAAAGGAGGGGGTAGAATAGGGTTCCACAATTTGGTCTTACCGCACTTGCGTCTTAAGCATTGAAAATCTTGAAGTTTGTCTTGAAATGCACCATTCGCGCTTTGCACAAAAGCAGTTTGGGAATGTTTTTCTAATCTTATTTTTTGAAGACTTGATTTTCAAGTTTAAGTTTCCACATTTCACACGTTTATAAAAAAACAACGTTAAATGAATTATTATTTTATTACTATAAGCATCGCACACTTATTTACGAAACACGTATTATGTAGTACATATATTCCTAACATTGTCAAATATTATGACTTTAATATTAGTTTCAACTGCTACTTGCATATCTCAAGAAAAAAAAAAGGAATTATTTTCTGTAATAAATTGTTTTTCACCTCACAGTAATCTTAGGTATTTTTTTTAATAAAATATTATTTATTATTGGGATATAATTTTTAATAATTTTTGAGTCATAAAAGACTTTTCAACCAAATGTAAGATGTTTTATTCATTCGTACAAATGGTTTTTAATAATCTTTAACATTCTTAATTTAAATTCAAATTAAATATTTCACCTCCTGAAATTATTAATTTATTTATAATTTATCTCAAAAATATTAATTTTTAATAACAATACCTTTAAATAATTTTCCATAATTTGTGTTATTTAGTAAAATTTCGTAAAAAAAAAATTGTAAAATATTCATTAGCTTAAGGAAATGCTCAAAATGATATGATAATTAAAAATTTAATATAATTAAAATATTAATTTGATTCGATGTTAAGTAATAGTTCTTTAAATTTTTTATCAGAGTTTTTAAATATTTAAGAGGATATATAAATTATTTACTTTATCAATATTTAATCGAAAATAGCAAAGGAGAAAATTCCAAGCAAAATATTAACAATTTTAAACAAACAAGTTTTAAAGTATATAGTTCTTATTAAATATTGTAACTCAATGAAACATTATAGCATTAGGAAATATTATACTATATAAATTATCCATAATAAAAGGTACAAATAGCTATAAAACTAATTATAACCAGTAGAAAATATTAACAACAATATATATATATATATATATATATATATATATATATATATATATATATATATATATATATATACTGGTGTCCAAAAGTAAAGCATAATTGGTAGTCATGTGAATAAAAAAGGAACTGTAAATCAGACTGGCGAGAAACGTAATATGAGAGTGTAAAATGGTTATAAGATAACTAAGCAAATGAAAAGAATGATAATAAATAATTTTATAATCCAAAGTCGCAGATTGAAAGAAAACTGACCACAGCAAGGATTCACACTTTAAAGAAAAACTGAAAGAAAAGTTTAAATAAAATACTGATGCTGCAGATTAATAAGGCGTGTGGTCACCTTTGAAAGCCAGGCACGCTGTACTGTGATTTACTATACTTGCTATAAGATGATGAATGAGTTGTAGGCTCAAACGGTTCCAAACTTCTTGCAGAGGTCCCTTCAGTTCTGTAACGGAGCTTGGTGGGTGCGAAAGGGCTGCAATTTGTCTCCCGAGCATATTCCATGCATTCTCGATAGGATTTAAATCAGGGTAGTTCGCAGGCCATAACATGCGCTGGATGTTGTCTGTTTCAAGGAAGTCATCAATCAACACCTCTCGGTCACATGACGCATTATCATCCATGAATATGAAGTCAGGACTGACAGCACCTCGAAACAAGCGAACATAAAGGTCAAGAACTTCGTCTCTGTATCTTTGAGCAGTCACACACTCCGTGTCTAAGAAATGGAGGTCTGTGCGGTCGTCCATCATGATGACTGCTCATACTATTACTCCCCTTGATGGAAAATGATGGCTTTCTGTTATGTTTCTTGGTTCAAAACGTGTACCACTTTTTCTCCATATCGTTACACGCCGAGAATCACTACTCAGACTAAGCCGGGACTCGTCACTTAACATCACACGTCGGACACGGACACGTCACGTCACATTGGTACACTCTCCCACACTCCAATGTTGATGTTTCAAACTCCAGTTCAAACGAGCGAATTTATGCACAGACGTGAGGGGAAAACGAAGTGCTGGTCTTCTGGCATACATTCCAGTATGATTGAGTCTCCTGTGAACAGTTTGTCTCAAAATTCGTATTCCTGTGACGACTGTGAGTGCCGAACCCAGTGCTCTGGCAGTACTGCCCCTCTGACGTCGGGCACTTATTACCAGCTATCGGTCTTGGCGAGGGGTTGTGACTTTTGGTCGACCTGATACTGGTTGTCGGGTAACAGCTTCCGTACTTTGAAACCTCTGCCACAGTCTTGAGATCACAGACTGGTCGACATTCAGAATTCGAGACAATTCGGTTTGTGATCGTAAAGATTCCAGCATTCCAACGATTCCTCCTTTCGTAAACATGTCTATTTGGCATCTTTGTGCCATCATTCACCTTGTTTGACGGTTAACAACGTTCCTTCACACAGCAGTTGCACGAAGCTTGTCTGAAATGCTTATGTTGCAGGAATCGGTTTCTCCGCGTTCCGACATGCGCCGGTGTTTCGCGCAGGATATAGTCGAGTGAAAAAATTTGCATAAACCCAATTTTTCTTCTTCACCCAATTAATATCCGAGAGAAATTTGGAATAATTTTACGAATATTTACTCCATTTTTTTTTTGCATTTTACGATTTATGCTTAACTTTTGGACACCAGTGTATATGTTACCAGAACAAACATATGTATATATATATAATGTTGCTAATATTTTTTTACTGCTTATAATTTTGACTATAAAAATATAGACAATATTTCACAACAAGTGAAAAATGAATAAAAATTAATCAAAACGGAATATATATATATATATGTGTGTGTGTGTAATTCATAAATATACGAAAAACATTTATAAACCTAAGATAACAAATCAAGAAAGTAAAAATTATATATATATATATATATATATATTATCCGCAGTAGTACAATAGCAAACTCCTGGCCTTAGAAACCAATATTCAGGGTTTAAAAAAAGTTTCGTGGTTAGCCAATATTCACCTGTACTTTCCAATACTCTGGGCCTTAGGAAAAGTAACGAATATCAAGAGAAATTTAACTATTACAAATTAAACCAGAATCTATCAATAAAAATCGATAGAATTATAGTGTATATTTCTTACTAGTATATGTTAAAATCAATGCAAAAAAAACAAGATGAAAAAACTTACTACGGAGTACAGCAACGACTATTTTCCCGCGCGATAGAGAGAAGTATGTATATATATATGTATATATATATATATATATATACACTGGTGTCCAAAAGTTAAGCATAAATCATAAATTGCGAAAAACGTGGAGTAAATATTCGTACAACTATTCCCGATTTCTTGTGGATATTAATTGGGTTTATGCAAAACATTGGGTGTATGCAAAACTTTTCAGTCGACTACGTTCTGCGCGAAACATCGGCGCATGTCGGAACGCGGAGAAACCGATTCCCGCGACATAGGCAGTTCAGACTAGTTTTGTGCAACTGCTGTGCGAAGGAACGTTGTTAACCATCAAACAAGGTGAATGATGGCACAAAGACGCCAAATAGACATGTTTACGAAAGGAGGAATCGTTGGAATGCTGGAATCTTTACGATCACAAACCGAAGTGTCCCGAATTCTGAGTGTCGACCAGTCTGTGAACTCAAGACTGTGGCAGAGGTTTCAAATTACGGAAGCTGTTACCCGACAACCAGTATCAGGTCGACCAAAAGTAACAACCCCTCGCCAAGACCGATAGCTGTTAATAACTGCGCGACGTCAGAGGGGCAGTACTGCCAGAGCACTGGGTTCGGCACTCACAGTCGCCACAGGAATACGAATTTCGAGACAAACTGTTCACAGGAGACTCAATCATGCTGGCCTGTATGCCAGAAGACCAGCACTTTGTTTTCCCCTCACGTCTGTGCATAAATTCGCTCGTTTGAACTGGAGTTTGAAACATCAACATTGGAGTGTGGGAGAGTGGGCCAATGTGATGTTAAGTGACGAGTCCCGGCTTAGTCTGAGTAGTGATTCTCGGCGTGTAACGATATGGAGAAAACGTGGAACACGTTTTGAACCAAGAAACATAACAGAAAGACATCATTTTCCATCAAGGGAAGTATTGGTATGGGCAGGCATCATGATAGACGACCGCACAGACCTCCATTTCTTAGACACGGGGTGTGTGACTGCTCAAAGATACAGAGACGAAGTTCTTGACCTTCATGTTCGCTTGTTTCGAGGTGCTGTCAGTCCTGACTTCATATTCATGGATGATAATGCGTCATGTGACCGAGCGGTGCTGATTGATGACTTCCTTGAAACAGACAACATCCAGCGCATGTCATGGCCTGCGAACTACCCTGATTATAAGCTCGGGAGACAAATTGCAGCCCTTTCGCACCCACCAAGCTCCTTTACAGAGCTGAAGAGAGCTTTCCAAGAAGCTTGGAACCGTTTGAGCCCACAAATCATACATCATCTCATAGCAAGTATGGTAAATAGCAGGGCAGCGTGCCTGGCTGTTAGAGGTGATCACACGCCTTATTAAACTTCAGCATAACTATTTTATTTAATGTTATCTTTCATTTTTTCTTTAAAGTTGAATCCTTCGTATGCTCAGTTTTCTTTCAAACTGCAACTTTGTATGATAAAATTAATTATTATCATTTATTTGATTTTCTTCCTTTTTTTATAACCATTTCACACTCGCATATCACGTTTCCGGCCATTCTGATTTACAGTTCCTTCTCTATTCACATAATTATCAATTATGCTTAACTTTTGGACACTAGTTTATATATATACTAGCTGTTACTTGCCCGCTTCGCTGGGTATTTCATGATGTTTTATAAATTTTTACAGCTTATATATATGTATAAAGTATTGATATCTAAGTCCTAGTATTAAGAATTCGATTGAATTGAAAAATATACTTATACCTGTAACTGTCACCTGTTGATAAAAAAAAGCGCAGAACTCATCTAATTTGTATTTTCTGAAAATCTCTAAAATTGAAGTATAGAATGATGTTTGCTCTTTCGTAATTTAAAAACCAAGTGGATTCCCGCAAAACCAATTTTCGGTGGATCTCTACTCCGTAAATTGAACATGCAAGCCAAATTTCAAGTCTAAATCTAACAGAAAAAAAGCAAAAGTTTTACTATAAAATATCCCCGTAATCCCGTTGAGAGCCGTTTTCCAAAATTACCGCTCTTAGCGGATTTCAATTCAACAAAAGAAAAAATGCAAACCAAATTTCATTATTATAGTCCTTGTAGCTCGAAAAAAGTAATTTTTTTTGTCAATACGTCCCAGTAACCCCCTGCAACCCCCCAGAACTTGATTTGCTTAAAATTTATTCTTAGTGGATCCCTATTCAACAAAAGAAACATGCTTAACAAATTTCAAGTATATGGGTCTAACAATTAAAAATAGGAATTTTTTTCTGTAACTCCTCTTGACCCCTCGCAAACATCTTTGGGGTCAATTTTCATTTTACTCTTTGTTAGAGGAACTCTATTTCATGAAAGGAACATGCCTACCAATTTTCAAGCAGGATGATCAAGTAGTTTAAAAATGGAAATATTTATCGATTACGCCTCTTAATCTCCCGAAATTAAACTTCGTAGTTGATATTCGCGAAACCCATTTTGTAGCGGTTCTCTACTTTACGAAAGGAATCTGCTTATCAAATTTCAAGACTGTACGTCTAACAGTTTAAAAATGGGGATAATTGTCTATAACGCCACTTGAGCCCCCGCAACGCCACTTCTGGGTCTGTTTTCACAAAACCAAATTTTGCTAAGCAGATTCCTTTCATAGAGTGCAATTCCCCTACAAAATGGAAGACTGTGCGTCCAATTAATTAAAAATGCAAAAAAATTATCAATAACGCCCCTTGAACCCCCGCAACACCACCTAGGGGTCGATTTTCACAAAACACATTTTGCAGTGTATTTCTATCCTATGAGAGGAATCTGCTAAGCAAATTTCAAGACTATGAGTCTAATAGTTTAAAAAAAGAAATAATTATTTATATCTGCCCTTAACCCCCGCAACACCCCCTTGGGGGTCAATTTTTTCCAAACCCGTTTGTAGAGGATATTTACTCCATGAAAGAAACATTCCTACCAATTTTCAAGCAGGTAGGTCAAATAGTTTAAAAACGAAAATATTTATCTCTTACGCTACTTATTCCCCTGCAACGCCACTTGGAGGTCTGTTTTCACAAAACCTTCTTATAGCTGATCTCTACTCTATGAAAGAAATCTCTTTATCAAATATAAAGACTGTGCGTCTAATAGTTTAAAAATGGAAATAATTATCTATAACGCCCCTTAAGTCTCCTCAACGCCACTTGGGGGCAATTTTCACGAAACCCATTTTTAGCATATCTCTACCCTATGAGAGGAATCTGCTTACCAAGTTTCAAGACTGTACGTCTAATAACTTAAAAATAGGAATTTATAACGCCCCTTAAACCCCCCGCCCCCGCAACACCCCTTGGGGGTCAATTTTCCCAAAACCCATTTTGTAGCGGATATTTACTCCAGGAAAGAAACTTACCTACCAATTTTCAAGCAGGTAGGTGAAGTAGTTTAAAAACGGATATATTTATCTATTACGCCCCTTAATCCCCCGCAACGCCACTTAGAAGTCTGCTTTCACAAAACCCGTTTTGTAACTGATCATTATTCTACGAAAGGGATCTATATATCAAATTTAAAGACTGTGCGTGTAATAGTTTAAAAATGGAAATAATTATCTATAACGCCCCTTAAGTCCCCTCAACGCCACTTTGGGGCAATTTTCATGAAACCCATTTTTAGCGTATCTCTACCCTATGAGAGGAATCTGCTTACTAAGTTTCAAGACTGTACGTCTAATAACTTAAAAATAGGAATTTATAACGCCCCTTAAAACCCCCGCCCCCGCAACACCCCTTGGGGTCAATTTTCCCAAAACCCATTTTGTAGCGGATATTTACTCCAGGAAAGAAACTTACCTACCAATTTTCAAGCAGGTAGGTGAAGTAGTTTAAAAACGGATATATTTATCTATTACGCCCTTAATCCCCCGCAACGCCACTTAGAAGTCTGTTTTCACAAAACCCGTTTTGTAACTGATCATTATTCTACGAAAGGAATCTATATATCAAATTTAAAGACAGTGCGTCAAATAGTTTAAAAATGGAAATAATTATCTATAACGCCCCCTAAGCCCCTGCAACGCCACTTGGGGGTCGATTTTCAGCAAACTCATTTTGTAGCGGATCTCTACTCTCTGAAAGGAATCCGCTTACCCAATTTCAAGATTGTACATCAAGTAGTTTAAACATGGAAACAATTATTATTAAAGCCCTTAACCCCCCGTAACGCCCCTTGCGTTTCGAATTTCGGAAAATCCTTCTTAGCTGATGTCTACTCTATCAAAGGAACATGTCTACCAAATTTCAAGTCTGTAGGTTGAATAGTTCCAGAGATTTCGTGATTAGTCTGTCAGTCAGTCAGTCAGTGAGTCGTCTCCTTTTCTCCTTTATATATATAGATATATATATATATATATATAGCTGTATGACTTCTAAAACAAAAAGAAATCTTGATTTATGTTAGAAAATTATATTTCTTTAGATAATAAATTAGTTTTAAGATCTCTGAAAATGATACAACAAACTGTTCAGTAAACTTCTGTATTTTTGCATAATTTTCCATATGACATCGGAAATTTAAAATGGATTTGAACTTCAAATGAAGCGATTCAGTTTTAACTCTACTCAAATAGGTTATACTTGAAAAAGTTATTCTCAAAAGGAAGAAATTACTATTGGTTTTTTGAATCCTCAAATTAATTTCCAATTAAATTCACCTAATTAACTTTCTTTGACGATTCTTTCTCACCAACTTTTTCAATCCACTGGCAATTAATTTTTCTCTAGGTCTACATGAAATAACTTCAAAAATCAAATTCGTTTCAATCAAATCAAATGCTTGTTTTTATAAAGAAGTTTCGATGATAATAATTAAAACCAAACAATTAGTAAAGTATCATATATTTTAGGAATTTTCCCCTTTTTTAACAAAAAACATTATTTAAAAAGTGTAAACTATGCATCTCATTTAATTATATTGTTTTATATCTCTTACTATTAAATTATTCAGGAAAAACAATTTATAGCAAACTTAAAAATGATATGAATTTATAATGAATAGTACAGCTATGAAATCGTAAGAGACTTCAACAAGATCAATTAAACGTTAAATGTGTAAGAAAATCGTCTGTCATTTTAAAAACATCTGCTAATTTCAAAACGAAAATCAATCAAATACAGTGATCACGTGATATGATCGTAATATATCCAAGGTTCACTGATGTGGGTTGCCAAAAATTTTCTGTCAACCAGAATGAAATAGTTATCTCACCATGAAATCTAAAAAATACCAAGAAAAATATTATACTAATAAAGCTTTTAAATTAAGGTTGATATGAACCAATACGTTCAAGTACAAGTGATGCAAGTAAGTGTCCGTACATATCTAAGTATTATGCTTATTGTATGATATAAAAAGTTCCCGTAGATACTTTACAATTAAATTATGTTAGGGATAATTATATCCAAGAGAGGAAACGCAGTAACTGGTACTATCACACATTTTCTTTGGAATTTTTAAATGAATTGAATTATTTTCTTTAAAAAAAGGTAAGTGCGAATAAATATCAGTTCTCTCTAATTTTTATGTTATTTTAAAATAAGACAATTAAAAATAATACTTTACTTCTTTTTTTCCCTAAATCATGTAATTTGCCAAATATAAAGTAAATTTTAAAGAATGCTTATCAATAACTGATGGTCTAATTGCTACATTCAGTTGAGTAAATTTGACATGAGCTTCTTTTTTAAAAGAAACAAATATTTTTTAAAACAGAAATTATCAAATTAATGAAAATAAAACGAGGTATTCTTTGAATGCAATTGTTAACCTTAAACTTTATTTTAAACTATGGGCTGGTAGAAAATAAATTAGTCTCTTCTTTTTTTGTATGGAAGTTCTACATGCCATAATGGAATTTAATTAAATATATATTTATTATATTTTTTTGAAAATAGAATTCACAAATTAAAATAAACACAGCAAACGTAAGTAATTTTCATTCACACTTATTCGAAAAAAACATGAAATTTTAGAATACAATAAATATTCAGATATGTATTTTCGACAATAACGTTAAATCTCTTTAACTTTTTCTTTATAATATAATATATATATATATATATAATATATTTCGCAACACTAACCGTATGTTGCAGAATATTTAAAATATAATTTTTTTTTTAAGCAAACTATTTTCAAAGTACTGAAAATTTATCTTTATTTCAGTAAAATAGGTACAAAAAAATAATCCCAACATTATTATGGCTTTTCTCAGGAAGCCAGTCATTTATTTTTATGGCTGAAATCCAGATATTTTTTCTTATTGAAAAATGAGTAAGATTTTTATGGGAAATAAAATGTAAAATAGTCTAGACCATTTCGTAAGGCGTTTGACCATCACAAGTACCACACGTTGTTTATTGCAATATCTCACATGGGCACTCAGCCTTTTCTCATGTTATACTTGTTTGATTGTATTTTTACAGCCATTTTTTTCAACTTTACTTTTAATTTCAAAAATATATGATTGCTTTAGTTTCGTATTTTAAATATTTAGATCGACTTAACATTCTTTTTGTTACCAGGTTTTTATTAATTCGCTTTCTTGACTGTTCGCATAGAATTTTGTAATTGATTTTAAACAAACTTGCCAAAGAGCTAGAGACTTGAAACTTGGGTCATCGCTCAGAAATGGATAACAATGCATGAAAATGCGAAAAAAGAAGTTTTAGTCTCGAACCCGGTTCCCCAAAGAGGCTTGTATATCTGTCCGGGTGGAAAGTTGTAATTGATTTTAAACTTCCCGATGAGCTAGATACTTGAAATTTGAACTATCGTTCAGAAGTACATGACAATGCATGAATTAGAGAAAAAAGAAATTCTAGTCTCGAACCCGGGCCCCCGAAGAAGCTGGCATGTCTGTCCGGGTGGAAATTTGCAATTGATTTTAAACTAATTTTCCGATAAGATAAAGACTTGAACTTTCGGCCATAGCTCAGAAATGGATAACAATGCATTAAAATTTGGATACAAAGCTGTAATCTCGAGCCCGGACTTCTGAAGAGGCGGCTCCGATTTCGAAGGGGACCCAGTAATTCCGGTATTTACACGAAAATGACGACCGGTCGTTAGCACCTGTCGAGTTGCGTCTATGTATTCAATTCCGTGGCTCTGGGATTAGAGAGGGTCCCCAGGTTACCATGTTTTTATTAACTGGCTTTTTTTGTTAGTGTGTTTGGATGGAATTTTGTAATTGATTTTTAAATATTTTCTCGATGATCTAGAGACTTGAAATTCGGACTACAGCTCAGAAGTAGATGTCAATTAATGAAAATGGTTATAAAAACATGGTACATAAAACTTTTTTTTATTAAGAAAACTATTATTTTCAACTAATTTTAATTGACTATTTAATCTATACAGCAATTTTAGAGACTATTTGGGTTGAATATATAGTCTCTTCCGTATTATTATTAGCGTCTGCTTTACGTCGGTAATACGTCGTGTAACTAATTTATCTGAATATTTAATTTCTTTGCTGATATATATGGAATAAAGAAATGTTGCTTAAGTTGGCGTATTTTGTAACTATCTTAAAAATCTTTTTTTCTCGTTCGAACAAAAGTAGTTGCAATGCGTAATTGGCACTGGCTGAAAAGAAACGAATTTAACTGTAGGGTGCAATTTCATTTCACCAGCTCAAATCTAGCCAAGCAGTCTTCATTGGTTTATTGGCGACAACACACAGTATACACACACAAAAAATGTAAATAAATGTTAGTTCTCATTGATTTTTCGTTCATTAATTGGTGTTTTATGAAAACGACGTGACTGATAAAATAATTATCTCGACTTGTTTTAAAAATGTAGTGGTAAAAGTTTACCTGCGGGGATATTACATTTGTCTACGATTGTATCTTTTTTAGTGACTTTATCGCCTTCGCCGGCGAAACGGAGGAGTAAAGATGTTTGTATATTTTCGAGATATTATCCTTCTTCTGTAGATCTTTTTGATCTCTTGAGTAATTATAAGAATAAAAGGCTATCATATAGAATAATTTAGCTGCAGTTAGTCACACCTTTATATGTTAGATAAGATAGATAAAAACTATTTTAAAAGCCTATGAACCTCACAAAAACTTCTACAAAAACATCTCAAGACATCTGAATTTTTCCCTAATTTAATTTACTCATTTTTGATTAAGTTAAAACAGAAATGATGTAAGAAAATTCAGTACTTACGCATTAGTGCAACTATCACCAACTTTATTAACAAACTCTCCAAGTTGACAATTCTTATTTAACATATGTTGTACTCATGGAATTAGCAACTATGTGCTTTGTTAACATATGTCGACAATAGGTTGCGATTATACGTAAGTACCGAAAATACATTTAATAAAAATTACATAATAATCTAATCAACAAGCAAAGTTTTCCTTCTAAATTATTCTTAATTAAATAAGTTTATTTGATTCCCGAATTCATTTAAGAAGCTAAGCTAACTTCAAGGGATTAAATTTATCTCACAAACAAATTATAGCAAAATTGTAAATCCTTGTAATTTGTTATTGTCTTTAATTTATAAAGTAATAATCTTCAAAACAGAATACGGATTATTTATAAGGATATTGTCGGCTTCATTGATAAATCTCAACTTATATCTTGTACAAGTGTTTTTAAATTAAACTAGTAAATAATACACTAATATAAATAAAATCTGTATAATTTCTGAATATTCATTCATATATGCTTT